>ML111668.1:0-14703 GCA_003697995.1 Taxidea taxus jeffersonii
TTTTTTTTTTTTTTTGAGCTTCAATTCCATAGGATCTAATGGTGTCAAATATTACACTCTGGACACAGTTTATTCTTGTCTGGAACTTTTACACCCTGCAGTATAAGCACGAGGGGGAATGCATGATCTTCTCCTTATGCTCCATCTTGGCTGGCCACATCTCACTCGGGGTCATCCCAAAGCCCAGGCCCCAGGCATGTCCAGGCTCTGGTTGAAGAGAAGCTGGGAGATGATATTGCACATCAGTGTGCAATAGTGGGAGGTGGATGGGCTTTGGAGCCAGAAAGTTCTGAATTTGAGCCCTGGTTTATCTTCTTAGTTCTTAGGTATAATGGAGTATATGACTTAATCTTTCAGAGCTTTACCCTCATGATGTGTAAAATGGAGATTGTCCTATCTCACAGAGCTGCCAAGAGGATTTTAATCACATTGTTTAATCACAGCTTAATGCACGTTTCCGTGTTATGGTTCCTGGCCTCCCTTCCATTCTGGTGAGTGGTTGGGGGAAGGAAGAAGCAGATATAGTTGGGTGTAGCAGAAGCCCAGCGCTCTGTGCATGTGAGGAATTAAAGGAGGAAAGTGAGAAGTGGTCTCCAGGAATATAAACCCTAACTTAACCCTAGTTTTCATAACTTCGCAGTGATGGAAAATAATACAAAGAAGTGAGTGGCATGTACGAGCCAATACTTTTAGTCAAGAGTAAAATATTCTTCCCTGCCTTTGGCTACTATTATTGGTTCTCCCCCTTGAGAAAGGTATCTAAAGGAAAAGCCCTCCTTTCTTTGATTGGTTTTGAGTTTCCAGATTAATAAAAATGTGAGAAAGGGGAGGTTTATCAAGGTTAGGTGGCAAGTTTATCAAGTGGGAGATACATAAATAAGTTAGTATTCAGCTCTGTGACCCCAAATTCTCTTCCTTACATTGCTGCTGACTTGCTTCAGTGATCTTACTGAACCTGTTCCTTTAGTGAAAAAAGGCTTGGGGAGAAAGCCACTTCTTAAAGCAGCGTCCAGAATCTCTCATAGAGTAGATCTCTCTCTGTGGCGCTTCCTGGAGTGTCCCCCTGTGAGGGGCTCCATTAAAAATGAAAAATTCCCGGGGTACCTGTGTGGCTCAGTGGGTTAAAGCCTCTGCCTTTGGCTCAGGTCATGATCTCAGGGTCCTGGGATCGAGCCCTGCATCAGGCTCTCTGCTCGGCAGGGAGCATGCTTCTGCGCTCTCTCTCTCTCTCTCTCTGCCTGCCTCTTTGCCTACTTGTGATCTGTCTGTCAAATAAATAAAATCTTTAAAAAAATTTAAATAAAATAAAAAATTCCTATGGCCAGATAAGTTTAGCAAAAACTGTTTACTAGTCCCCCACTCCTTTAAGGAGTCACAAGTCTGAAAAGTCTTGAAGAAATTTACTTAACTTTAACCCTGTTAGCTCAGGAAATACTGTTTGAGAACTTGCTGCGTTTAGACCTTGTCATAGCCTGCCTCTGGGAGGGCTAGGGAAGAGACAGGTAAAGAGTGAAATGATGATTTCAGATAATGATGAATACTCTGGACATCTTAAAGCTGTGAGAGTGCTGTGGGTGAGAGGTGAGAACTGCTTTTGATCGATGGTCATAAAAGGCCTCTTAAAAGGGGCTGTTTGAGCCAGAGTCTGAAAGGTAAAGGGAAGGAGGCAACAGAACTAGACTTGCAAAAATCTTGGAGGGTAGAATCCTCTAGGCAGAGAGAGAATCAGAAAAGGGATTCGTGTTTTCTGGAGCACACTTTGAGGAGAATAAAGGCAAAGAAATGCGTGTGAGAAGGATTTCACAATCCCGATTTTGCATGCATGATATATATTTAATCTCTGTTGAGCACTGAGCTAGGTACTCTGTGCTACAGACACAGAGAGCACAGTTCTGTTTTAAAAGAAGAGAGTCTTTCAAAGGAGAAAGATTCAACATTTAGGGGACAAGGGCTAGGTGGTACAATGGAGGCAGCATATTGTGGTGGCTGAGGCCAGAGGGAGCCGGACTGCCTAGGTTCAAATCCCAGCTCTGCCTCACACTTGCTTTTAAAACCTCAAGCAAGTTACTGAGCCTCTGTGAGGGCATATTAGGAACCCTGTGGTGTCTCTTTCAGCAGTCCATTAGTATATGCAGAGTTCTTAGAATAGTGCCTGCAATGTAGGCCCACTTGCTAAAATAGATGACGATGGTGTGCTATTCCTAGCAGAGTCATTGTCATGTCGTTGTCCCCATCATCAGAAGGTAATGGTGACATTATCATAGTAGACTACCTAGTGCCCCACATGGCACCGTCCAGATGCCTGGATAGCTTTCATCCCCTCCTAATAGGGCCCAGGCTTGCCCATGAGACTCCTATAGTGATCACCCACCATGTATGAACTGTCCTTACCCAGCAAAGGAGATTAAAACTTGCTTCATCGACTTTTCTTTCTTTCCTTTTTCATATTGACTTATGTATTTGAGAGAGTGAGCACTCGTGAGTGGGGGAAGGGGCAGAGGGAGAGAATCTTTAAGCAGACTCCCTGCCTGAGTGTGGCTCCCATACACAGGGCTGGATCTTACCCCCCATGAGACCATGACCTGAGCTGAAACCAAGAGTCAGTCACTTAACCAACTGAGGCACCCAGGCGCCCCTTGTCTACTTTCTATCCAAGTTACTTTTTTTTAACAATGAAACATTTTTAAAGAATTTGTAAGCCTTAAGTCAGATTATCTTTCATTTTGGGCAAGGGTGGAGGGTAGGAAGGAACAAATCAGAATCTGCAGTCTACCACTTGTCGGATTAGGTTAGATGAGAATCTAGTTCTATAATAGTAATGGATCATCACAAGTGACTTTGAGGCACTACAAGATTCACCGTGTTCCTTCTAAATCAATAAAAGTTAAAATTTATTTGGAATAATTTTAGCATCTTATTGATTTCTTTGATTTCATTTATTTGTCAGAGAGCGCGAGTGTACAAGCAGGCTTCCCACTGAGCAGGGAGCCCGATGCAGGACTTGATCCCAGGACCCTGGGATCATGACCTGAGCCAAAGGCAGATGCTTAACTGACTGAGCCACCCAGGCATCCCAGCATTATATTGATTTCTAATTCTTAAAAAATTAGCAATCCCTGTATACAGTAAGAAAGTCCCAGTGGCTGCAAACATTCATAACCTGAAGAATTCATTCCCTAGCCATTTAGATAAAATGAGAGATTTTTATAAAGCTAAAGAAATTATTAAACTTCTATTTTATACATGGAAGAAGCGATTTAGCTAACCAATTATATATCTAACTTCCGTAGCAGCCCTTTGGAATTAATCTAATTGCGTTCACTGAAAGTCACTCACCTTTTGCAACATGACAGTTTTATGCCAGGAGAACGAAAATGTCAGATCTTTCCATTATAGAGAGCCAGATTTTCCCTTGGTTATTTAAGGCAGAAAGAAAGCCAATGAGATTAATCTATTTTAAAACTATTTTTAAAAAGTGCTCCCATGTTCTAAGACCACTTTGTTCTTGGATACTGCTTTCTAAAGTCTGTAGGTTTCTATTCTTTAAAAAATAAAAGAAAAAAATTAATATCTCACTTGACATACCATTTTATTCTGGGGAAACCTAATTAACACACTAATATCAAAGAGCTGACAACCTCCTACATATTATTTTAGGATTCTATGTGCAAGACTGTGATATTATAGTTATTTGAATAGCATATATTCTCCATAGCTTGCTAATAGCAGTTTTATGTATTCTTTATTTATGCCTATCTGGTCTTTAGAGTATGCTAAGGAGTGGGAGGTAAATGTGTACTCATAAAGGATGTTGCAGGAAATAGATCTTGTAGGATACAGTTATTTCCATTTTTTTTAGTACAAGGTTCTAGAATCCCCAAAGTCTATACGGTAGAATATTGAGTGCTACTTTCTGTTTCAGTGAAACAAAAGTAATGTTCCAAATGAGAGAAAGATTAGAGGAGCATTTCTCAAATACCATTTTGAACCTCAGCTTAAAATAGATGTATCACAGAAAATCTTAAGTGAAAACAAAGAAGAAACATTTATGAGACAGATAGCTGTACACTAGGTGTTTTCATAGAGGATATGATACTTAACATAAAACTTCAAGATCTGTAATCCATTCCAAATTTGTTCAGATTGAGTAGTTGCCTGATGGCTTTGTGAATTACTATTTTGACTTTGTTTTAATGTTTTTAAAGGTCAAAGCCAAAGTTTTTGCTTACTTTTAGGAATGGTGTAATACCTTTTAGAATGAAAAAAAAATTAAGATTTTATTTCTAAGTAATAATCTCTACATCCAGCATGGTGTACAAGCTCATAACCCCAAGATCAAGCTTTGCATGTTCCACCAGCCAGGTGCCCCTAGAATGAATTTTCTGGTTTTTTTCCCCTCACTTTCTTGCCTTCATTTCCCCTTTTTGCCTAATATTTTTAAAATTGTATTTTTAGGATACGTTTTTAGATAGACTACCTCATATTCTTTTCAGTATGTGGTAGAATTATTTAATTAAATAATTACAAACTTGGCCAAATTTACCCACCTAGGAATTGAAGAGCCAAATATTAATACAAACCTTCCTATGATTAATTGCAGAGTACATGCTGTTCCAAGTGCACCTTGCTGCCTTACAGAATCCAGATAAAAATAAAGAAGAAAACTTAAGTGCTTTGAACGAATTCACAGCTATTTGTATGACTAGAATGCAATCTATTTTGAGCAAAGAGAACTGGGTTATATTCTATTTCTATATTGAGCCAAACTAGTAAGTCATCTTCATTCTATAGGATTCAATTCAACATTGTATTAACTTAATGAAAATGCCAACTCCCATTCAGGGGATATGACCAACAAGTGATATCAAATAGGACATCTTAGAAAGAGTACCCTTTATCTGGTAATTGCTGATTGTGTCCTACAACCTTCCATGTTAATTGGCTTAGAGTGCCTCGTCAGGCTTTAGCCAGGTTGTCCAGAACCCTATAAACATCTTTTCATCAGCTCTCATTAGGATGCCATTCTCAGCCCTTCCTTAATAGGAAGGCAGAGAACTTCCAGACTTCTGTATCTCTTAGTGGGTTTTGATGTTTGGAGAAAAGTGACAGTCCTATTGTAAGTGGATGTCTGATCTTACACTTCTAAAGTGAGGAAGAGAGGAAGATCGTTCTGAAAGAAAACAGCAGATCCTGTCTTTATGAATTGTTTATTAGGAAGCCTGATTTTCAAGTTCATAATATGCATTGACTTTTTTTCTTTCTGATGGTGATATTGCTCTTTCATAGCAACCTTGATATTGTATGATATCAACTGTTTTCATTTTTGCCAAAGGGAAACACTCCTATTTTCCAAAACCTTGAGAAGCAAGCCTTTAAAAAGGGCTTTTCCTGATTCATCCTTACTGCTGGGCTACACGGACCGCTAGCGTGAATGAGCATTCTCTCTGAAAGAGAAGCTCAGATCATTGTGGGTCTAGCCCTGCACCAGACATCATGGAAGGCAGAAGTCGCTGCCACCTACTTCTTCCTCAGCTGGTGAGTTCCTAAGCTTAGTGCAGATCTACAGTGATTAGAGCCTGAAAAATCACTTACAGAGGGGTTGGACCTATCTTCCTGCCCTTGATCCTGCCTTCACATTTTTCTGGGACTATCCCTTCTTTACTGTGTTTCCTGCCTCTTCAGTCCTTACCTCGCTGTCAAAGTCCAGTTCAAATCCTCTTCTTCTGGGAAGGCTGGGCTGCCTGTTCCAGCTCCCAGTGACTTCTCAGCTCCCAGCGACTTCTCTTCCTGGCCAGATTTTGTTGTACCGTCTGACGGGGCCCTTGACTTGGCTACTGCCTGGTATTTCCTAATAAAGGCCGTCCTTGGGTTGGATACGAACTAGGGAGGAGCTTGTTTTTATTTCATGGCATCCTCTTGAGATAGGTATCATTGCGATCCCAAACTGACAGATGAAGGAAGATGGCCTCTCTTGCCAATCCCAAAACCTTGAAGCACTAGAGCCAAGTCTGAGACCTCATCTTTCTGGATCAAATCCTGCTTCCTTCCACTGTGTGGACCTAGACTCTCAAACTCATCTTTAGGTTCAAGAATTTTCTGCCTCTCTGATGTTCTAAGAAATGGGAAATAGAAAAGAGTACGGAAAATGAGGGGGAGTTGCCCTTCTTCCATCTGTGCAGCGCACACTGGCCCCAGGAGGCCTGTGGCTGGAGGGCTGGGTGGGGTGAACACAGATTGTCCTTAGTTTCCAGTCCAAGGTCTCCCTCCCACTAAGTAGCTCCAGGTTTAGAAACTTGCAGCCAAGATGTGACACAGCCTCTCCAGTGCGTTGGAAACTGCTGTTGTGGCTACTTGGGGGCTCTGTGGAAGGGGGTGCTTTGCTCTCTGTCACCGTGGCCATCGCCAGCTTCCCCGTTTACAGCAGCTACCTCTCACTGCTGGGGTTTACCAAACGGACTCTGTGTCTGCGTCTTTCTGTGTTGCCTCAAATGGATCCTTGAGTCTAGAATGTGGTAACTTGCCTTTTCCTTCTTTCTTACAGCTGTGTCAGTTATAACTGTTTTCAGTACCACTGGAGTGGGCTCTTGAGTTTCTCCAAAGGGGATCTCCTCTCCTCGTCACTGGGGCTGTTCATGGACCTCCGACCCCAAAATGAAAGTGATCCTGACAGGAGAGTTGCCCCATCATAAAGGGTTTTTTCTCAGTTCAAAAGAATAAATTTTTGTAGAAAATACAAAGAAGAATAAAATAAGAATGACTTTACCACCCAAGGATAACTTGCTAAATTTTGGTATATATTACTCTAACATTTTCCCACATTGGTGTATATATTTTTTCATGTAGAATATGTAAACACTTTTTTAAAAAGGTGTTTTATTTTTTTAATTTTTTTTAAACATTTTTTTTTAAGATTTTATTTATTTATAAGAGAGAGAGAGAGCAAGCACAGGCAGACAGAGGCAGAGGGAGAAGCAGGCTCCCTGCCAAGCAAGGAGCCCAATGTGGGACTCGATCCCAGGACGCTGGGATCATGACCTGAGCCGAAGGCAGCCACTTAACCAACTGAGCCACCCAGGCGTCCACGCAAATTCTTAAATACTGTGTTTTCACCCTTTCTTCCTGGTTTCTTTATCTTCAAAATAGTATATGTACACGAGAAGAGTAACTTAGTTTGCCAGTCATCCATCGCCTTATGATTTCCTCAGCATAGATATTTAGAATTGCCTTTTTCTTTCTTTTAAAGATTTTGTTTATTTGCCAGAGAACACAAGCAGAGGAAGTGGCCGGCAGAGGGGGAAGCAGGCTTCCCGCTGAGCAAGGAGCCTAATGTGGGACTGGATACCAGGACCCTGGGATCATGACTGGAGCCAAAGGCAGGCACTCAACCGACTGAGCCACCCAGGCGTCTCTCTTTCTTTTCTTTTCTTTCTTTTTTTTTTTTTTTAAATAGGCTCGGGGTGCCTCCGTGGCTCAGCTGGTTGAGTGTCCAGCTCTTGATTTCACTTCAGGCTGTGGTCTCAGGGTTGTGGAATCGAGCACTGTGTGTGGCTCTTGCTCAGTGTGGAGTGTGCTTGTCCATCTGCCTCCTCCACTGCCCCATCACCCCATGCTCCCTCTCTAAAAAATAAATAAAACATTTAAAAAAGAAATAAAGTAGGCTCTACTCCCAGCATGGGGCTCAAACTCACAACTCTGGGATCAAGAGTCACATGCTCTACCAACTGAGCCATCCAGGCACTCCAGATTTCTAGAATTTTAATTGTTGGGTCACAGGGTATGCCTTTGCAAAGGTTATACTGTATAACTTTACTCTCTTACTAATAAATGAAAACCTCATTGAGACTGGATATGATTTCATATTTTGTCAATTTTATAGGTAATGAAATATTATTTTTAATTAGTGTTTTTAAAATACTAATATGATCAAGCATCATTATTAACCATTTGAATGTCATCTTTTTAAAATTTGAATGCCATCTTTTTAACATTTCCTGCTTATGTTTTTCCCCATTCTTTTCCGTAGATGTTTATTTTTTCCTAAAAATGTGCAAGAGTTTTGTGGGTTTTTTGTTTTGTTTTGTTTTTTTGTGGGTGGGATGGGGTGGCTAGGATTTAAGAATATTAACACTTTGGTTGCTATTATATTATAAATATTTCCCCAGGTTTTTGTCTTTCATTTTTTGTTTTGGTATTTTAAATTTAAAATATTATTCATGGTTAAAGATACAAATAGGTAAAAGTGAAAAAGTACAGTCCATATTGTTTCTCTAATAGCACTAGAAAACAGGCAGTTATTCCTATTTTTGATTTAACAATGGAAAATTTCTATTTGCTCCTTGATATAAAAGATGCAAATTTGGCCTGTCCTTTTCTGTTTACCTCTCATTCTACCAAAAGTTGAGATTTTTAGGTGTTCTTCTCTTTAGCTTTATGACTCAAAATAACTTTTTTTTTTAAGATTTTATTCACTTATTTGACAGAGACAGAGAGGGAACACAAGCAGGGGGAGGGGCAGAGGGAGAAGCAGGCTTCCCACCGAGCAGGGAGCCTGATGTAGGCCTTGATCCCAGGACCCTGAGATCATGACCTGAGCCAAAGGCAGATGCTCAATGACTGAGTTACCCAGGTGCCCTCAAAGTAACTCTTCTACTTTTATATTCCATTATCAGCCTCTCTTGACCCCTACTTTATAAAATAAGAATATTAGCATCTCTACCCTTTGGGCCTAGCATCTTTTCCCATCTACACCTGGGAATTCTGAGACCAGAGCTTTTCCAGAAGTTTCCCTCTCTTCTCTAGTCCTCACAGGACTGGCATCCATCCCTGCTGTCTCTCTCTCAGCCTGGTTCATCTCCTAGCCCACTCTCATTTGCTTCCTGTCTTCTATAAAGACTCCGTTTCTGCTTATACCTTTCTCTTGCCTGTTACAAATTTCCTTCCTTGTATCTTTGTCTTAAATTGAGTTGTCAGAAAGATGAGAACATGCCTAGCCTGCCATCTCCACCTAAATTTTACAGTGGCTTTGGATATGGAGAATTAAACATTTTTTTTCCTATAATCAAATCTACAAATGATTTCTTTTGGTTTCTACCTTTGGTGCCATGTGTAGAAAGTCCTTTTTCAATTTAAGGTTGTTTTCTTTCAGTATTTCTCTGAATTCTTTCTTACATTTAAATCTTTATTAATTTCCGGAATTTATTTTGGTGGTGGAATGGTTTAGGAATCTATCTTTTGTCCAAATGGTTAGCCAGTTCCTCCAGTATCATTTATTAAATATCAAAGTTTTAAAGTACCACCTTCTATTGAGTACTTGTTCATTTTTTGTTTTGTTTTGTTTGTTTGTTTTTGAGAGGGAGAGAACCTGAGCAGGGAGCAGGGCAGAGGGAGAGGTAGAGAGAAAATCCCAGGCAGGTTCCATGCCTAACATGGAACCCAATGCAGGGCTCAGTCTCAGGACCCTGCCATTTTGACCTGAGCCAAAATCAAGAACCGGATGCTTAACTGACTGAGCCACCCAGGTGTCCCTAAATACTTAGTTTCTTATATACATTTGTGTCTCTTTGTGAACTTTGATTCATTAATCTTTATACTAGTGCCAAACTTTTATTTCAAAATTCATTTTAATATCTGGGGGGCAAGTCTCCCCCCACATACCCCAGCATCATTGTTCTTCTTTTGAAATATATTCTTAGCTGATGTGTTTTGTCTTTCCTTCAGTAAGAAGAAAAGTTCGCCATATTATACATTTTGAATGAAGTTGCCTTGGTCAACCCATTTCTTAGCTCTTCAGTATTTTTTTTTCCAGCTGAGCTGGAGAAGTAGAACTTTTGTGTTACATTAGCTCCTTGTCCAGAACTAGTCTCACTTGCTCCCAAGAATAGAATTGGAAAATGCAGTACATTGCCAGTAACCAGAATTTCAGTTCCTGATTCTGTGAACATATATAATATCTCACTGACCAGTGTTTGTGTAGTTACTTGGAGCCAAAAGGAAAATAATCACATAGCCAGTTTCACTATCAATACTGCAGGTGGGCTTCTCCTCTCTGGTACCTGCCAGTGGACCCCCTCCTCTTACCCCCCCAGACACCTCACCTGCTCTCCCCTTCTCTGGCAGTCTCACCCAGGCTCCTTGACTTCAGGAACGTGTAGATGCCCTGAGGCCATTTCATCAGGTTCCTTTCTCACCCCATCTGCCAACCCATCCTTAGCATTCCCCCATAGGGGACCAGCACAGAAAGTTCCTGACCTTGCATACCTCTGTGCTCAGACAGAACTAGGCACCTAACAATTCAAGAAATATTTAATTATCCTTACACAGAAACATTGCAGCATCAACATGACTCATTCCAGCCAGAAGAATGAGCACTTGTTTTCTGGCAGGAAGGATGCCAGGAAACCTATACTTTGGAGTCCCTGCGGGCATGGAGCATGTGTTTGAGGTAGATAGAATTTCAACGGTTGGAAAATTCACCTACACAGACTCTTTCATAAACTTACCTAGAGCAAAATGAAAAATGGTAACCTGTGCCCAAATCTTTATCAGGAGCCAAGGAGAGCAGAAAATCACCTTTATTCTTTTTCCTTTTATATTTGCTTTATTAGTCTCATTCTTTTTGATTCTTCAACAAAAATTGAAATGTTAAAAATTAAATATTTTCTGTAGAAGATACTTTATTGAAACTCTATTCTGGTGCTGTCCAACAGAAAAATAAATGCAGGTCACACAATTCAAAGTTTCTAGTAGACACATTGAAAAGTTTTGAAAACCCAGGTGAAATTAATTTTAACAAACTTTATTTAGCTTAATATATCCAATGTCCTGTCAGCATGTAGTTAATGTAAAAAAAAAAATTGAGATCCTTCAAATTTTTTTCCTTTGAAAGGTGTGTATTTTATAATTACAGTTCATCTCAAGTTGGACTAGCCTGTATTTTAAATGTTCAGTAATCACAGATCATTTTCTAAATTTTGGGTGTCTTACTTTGTCTTTATATTGACACTAACCAATTCTAGGGGTTCTTAATCTGAGGATGCTTGTCTAGAAACACCTCAAAACTTCAAATTATACATTCCTGTCTGTACCCCCATTAGGTCTGCCAAAGTAAAAATCTGTGAGTCTGGGCATGAAAAAGATACATAGGTGTGGGGTGCTGTGGTGGCTCAGTCCATTAAGTGGCTGCCTTCAGCTTGGGTCATAATCCCAGGGTCTTGGGATCGAGTCCTGCATTGGGCTCCCTGCTCAGCTAGGAGCCTGTGTCTGCTGCTCCCTTTACTTGTGCTCTCTCTCTGTCAAATAAAATCTCAAAAAAAAAAAAAAAAAGATACGTAGGTGACTATAACAAGTACCTTTAAAAACCTCCAAGCTAGTCCATTTATTCATTTTTATCTATGAATAAACATACCCAGTGTAATGAGCTTTTCCACAGGTTAATGATACAGACCTGAGTCTTTCAATGACAAATCTGGCACCCTTTTTGTTACATTACACTGCTCACCCTTTCTACTGTACTGGATAAGAATGTAGACTAATATTCTATGTGGATTTTTTTAAGAGGTGGGGGGAGGGGCAGAGAGAGAATCTCGAGCAGACTCCATGCCCAGCCCAGAAACCATTGAAGGGCTCAATCTCACAACCCTGAGATCATGACCTGAGGCGAAATCAAGAGCCCAAGAGCAGGAGGATGCTTAACCGACTGAGCCACCCAGGTGTCCCTATGTGGATTTTCAATAACAAAAGGGATTGGCAGCAAAATGGACTTTCAGATTAGTCTTCAGTTTTTGAGGAAAGTAAGTGTAGCATACCACACTGGTAACATGTGCAGGTGTGCACACAAACACATTGCTTAAATATTCTTGCTGATTGAAATTTCATTGTGATGGGCATGACCAGATTTTATGTGTACTTCATTTTCCATGTCTTTTAGATATTAGCATTAGTCAGTAGAGCACCATGGGCTGCTATTTTAAAACTACTTTTAAAAAACAAAACAAAACAAAAACAAACAAAAAAAACCTACTTTTCAAAATCTGTATCAAAATAGCAGTTGGGTTTATTGTAATTATTTTAATGTATCTGGACATCGTGATCTAATATATAGGTTCTTCAGCCTATCAATTTTCAAAGTGTGAAAAACACATTCAACTCCTGTGCTTTCAGGTTAAAATTTCGTATCTTTAATGACAAGACTGCCACATCTCAGCAGGCAGTGTGGTTGACTGCTCTGTAATTTTATGGGAATTCTTTATAGGGTAAATCACAATGGCTTTCCTCTTTCTTTTACATAGAGCTGACAAGGGCAGCACAAGTAGTACACTGAAAAATAAATCTGAGAGGTCATCCAAAGGTAATGTCAGGATTATTTTAGATTAGTTGAAGACAAGAAAAATATTTGCTTTTTAACGCTAGTTTTAGAAGTGACTAAACTTTAAAGTTAGATAAATCTTAGGCAAGTGAATTTAACAACTAAATGTCTTCAAGTTATTTAATAACTTTTTTTCTTAAAAATCATTTTAAGTTTACAGAGAGTACAAGCAATTAACAAGGCCTATGAAATGAAGGAATGGTATCCGTAGTGCCCTCCTAATAACTACTAGGTTTTAAAAAAGCATCTTGAAGTTCCAGATCGTTTAAAGTCTGTTTAAATGATTTTTTTTTTAAATGGTGGTCAGAATTGTTATATGGCTTCCAGTTGAGAGTCTTGAGTTTAGAGTATCTAGACTACATCATGTAGTCTAGATAATTTATATAATCCAGATAATATATATTCTTTTAATTTCTTTTTAAAGACTTTTTTAGAGCAGTTTTAGGTTCACAGCAAAATTGAGAAGGTACAGATTTCTCCTATACCCTCTGCCCCCACACTTGCACAGCCTTCCCTATCTATTATCAACATCCCCCACCAGAGTTGTACATTGTTACAATTGATGGACCCCCCCCCCCATTGACACATCATCGACCAAAGTACATAGTGTGCATTAGGATTCACTCTTGGCGTTATACATTCTTTGGATTTAGACAGTATGCAGTGTACAGTTGATTCTTGAAAAACCTGGGGTTAAGGGCCCCAATCCCTGTACAGTTAAAAAAAAAAATCTGTGTATAACTTTGACTCCCCAAATACTTAACTGCTAATAGCCTACTGTTGCCCAGAAGCCTTACCGGTAATAAACACTTGATCAACACGTTTTGTATGTTATATGTATTATATACTGTATTCTTATAATAAAATAAGCTAGGGAAAAGAAAATGTTAAAAAAAAAATCCTACACAGCACTGTACTGTATTTACTTAAAAAAACAAACAAACAAACACGTATTTGTGGACCTGCAGAGTTTAAAACCTTGTTATTCAAGGGTCAACTGTGTAATGACACCCATCCATCATTATAGTATCCTATAGAGTATTTTCACTGCCCTAAAAATTCTCTGTACTCTACCTATTCATCCCCATCCAACCCCTGGCAGCCACTGATCCCCCTGCCCCCCCCCCCCAATCTAGTTTTGCCTCTCTCTTTTTACAGAAGAAAAGTTCAAACTGAGATCCAAAGAGATCAGTGGATTAACTCCAGGTCACACAGAAAGTCCTCTGGTCTGCCACTGCCTTCTGATTCACTTCACTGACTTGTCTTTTTTATTGGCTATGATGACCTCTTTTGTTGGAATGTAATAGTTTATTAAGATGTGATTTGCTATAACAAAATGATTAAAACTATTTTGAGATCTGTCAATTGGACTTACAAACACAATACGATGAAGATAATAGCATGACTTCAGTGTTTGCAAATTACATCTGTATTTCCTTCTGTTTATCATTAGGCATTAAATAGAGAATGATTACTTCTCTAAAAATAGGTTTCTTAAGACTGAGTACAGTAACCAAAGTTTTAAAATCCTTTTTATGAAAAATATTAAAACTTGAACTGCAACCCTGCTTTTCTTTTTTAACATTCTTGATCATGTCAGGAAAAATTTTTACATTAGGCAAGTGTGTATAATTGTATATATAAGATACTGGGACATACAGGTTGCCTAATTGACTTTTAATGTATTAAGTGAGAAAATTTACCTATTACTAATTTTCAGTTGACCAAATGAAAAAATGGATGACCCCTTGTTTAAATGCTCTGTTGTATTCTTAGTATTCAAGATCCTTTTTGTTTTTTTTTTTGTTTGTTTGTTTTTTAAAGATTTTATTTATTTATTTGAGAGAGACAGAGTGATACAGCATGAGAGGGGAGGTCAGAAGGAGAAGCAGACTCCCCATGGAACTGGGAGCCCGATGTGGGACTTGACCCCAGGACTTCGGGATCGTGACCTGAGCCGAAGGCAGTTGCTTAACCAACTGAGCCACCCAGGCGCCCCTAAGCTAAATAAGAAAAGACATGATTTCTCTTTTTACATTCTCTTCTTACCCA
The DNA here is from genome assembly GCA_003697995.1 of Taxidea taxus jeffersonii. Classification (NCBI taxonomy): domain Eukaryota; kingdom Metazoa; phylum Chordata; class Mammalia; order Carnivora; family Mustelidae; genus Taxidea; species Taxidea taxus. The sequence goes on from ML111668.1 coordinate 14,417, forward strand.
GTGGTATTTTTCTTCTTAATGCTGGACAGTGTTTTTATTGCAAAATTAAAGCTGATAAACTTGATCTTCTACTCTGTGTGCTATTCAAGCTGCTTCAGTGAGAAACTGTTCCCCATAAACCTGGGAATTTGTTAGAAGCAAAGCATTTGCCATTTGAGCATATTAAGAATTAGATTGAAAGCCAGTAAGAAAAAAGGAATTGCTATTTTTCTGGCAGTGTTTGTAAAAACTGATCAGGCAATGAGTAGTAGTCTCTAACACAATTGAGCTGTGATGAACAAATATGA
>ML111668.1:15103-41330 GCA_003697995.1 Taxidea taxus jeffersonii
TAATCATACATTGTCTTAGAAGAGTCCCAGAGTGATATTTTTATTATGCACTGTACTTCACAATCAAATAAAGGAGCCTGTTTGCACATATCCTGAAAACTCTAATTTGATAAGTATATGGTGATTACTTCTTAGTAATTTTTGAAGGTCTGCCAACCAAAAAATTTGTAATAAAATTCAGTCTTATGAAATTAAAGATTAAATGACAAAAATGCAGCTGTTTTGATAAATATTAAAGCACTGCTATGCATAGAGCACCTCAAATGTAGTTGTTTTTTACCAACTTCAGTTTTAAAAGTCTTTTTTCGTTAAGTGAATTATATAAACGTCCTTTCTCATTATTACTATGAAGGATTCCTCATAATTTTTCATAGTAACTTTGACTTTGGACTCAGTTTTAGAGAAGTTTAAATGGATTCTTTTATACATTTTCAGAAATGTTTTCCACTGCACTTGACTAATGTATATTTTACTTTATAAAGTTAACATATGGGCTTTTATATTCCTCCAGGCAGATATGGTAAACCTCAGTCTCTGATTTGCAAAAAAAGATCAGGATACCTCTGAAAATAATACACAACCCAATGTTATTTATTTTTTGGAAGACCTAGCTAAGATATGATCATTAGATTATAACCTTTAATTTTGATGTTTTAATAGATGATCAGGTGTTTCCTTTAAACAATAAAGTTCAATTGGAAAGATGGAGTACAAAGCTCTTTAAAAACTCTTACCGAGTCCACCTTTGTGACAAGTATTTCAGCCGTTGGATTTTGATAACCTGAGAAACTTTCTTTAGAGAAGTCATTAACTTGTGATTTGACCCAGATCACTCTGTAAGGTCATGATGGCTTCAGGCTTCTTATCTCTAACTAGCCCTCTCCGCTGGGACACAAAGTGTGTTCCAAGAGAAAGAGCAAGATCTCTGTGTGATTAAATTGAGTCTGTAGGGGACCAGAGGCACCCAAGAAAACACCAGAGTTTAAGAAATCTTCAAACAGAAAAGAGACACAAGCCCGGATGAGCCCTAAGGAAAAGTGAAGTATTTGGTACAGGTTCACCTTACGTATAAACACTCAGCAGAACTGTTCCTACCAAGAATCCAAATCCAGGTTCTCAAGCCCCGTAGAGAGTCAGATTACTAGCCCTTGGCAGTAGAGAATTTGTAGAATTCCTTGGTGGGATCGGCAGTAAGTAATAACCTGTCACCTTGACCTTTCACTTGTTCCCAAATTTGGAGTTTTATGGATTTTTTTCCTCCTATTCTATTCCCACCAGCCCCAGGAGTTGGTCAGCATTTTCCAAAGTGTCATTCAACACTTCTCTAATACCGGAGGCAGTACCAACACATCCTGGCACCTAGCCCATGATCGTACTTCAGGAATACCCAGTTGCCCTGGTGATGGCCAAGTGCCAACTCATGTAGCCAAGTTGTGGTTTGGACACGTGGACCCATTCCTTTCTGTAACCCTATCAGAATTGCTGGCTTGCTTTCTCCCCCGACCAGAATCTAAGCTCCTAGAAGGCGGATGCCATGACTTTTCTCTCTGTTACCTCCAAGAACATGGTGGGTGCACAAAGGAGGTTAGTTGAAGGAGCAAATTCAGCTATCCAAGAGGTTCTGAATTAACCCCTTCAAGTCTGTTTTTCTCTTTCTAATACACTCATATACTAGGGGAACTGAATTAAGTAAGGATCAGGGCTGCTAGCCAAGGAAGGGCTGGTTGCTGACCTGAGTACCTGAGAAGTCCAGGATTTGGAGACCTTTGGGCTCAAGGAATCCTTTCAAGGAGCATACTGGGATCACAATTCCAGTGGCAGTAATATAAGTATCTTTCTTTAGCTGTGAGTACAGTAATTTTATATTTAAAAAAACAAAACAAAAAAATGTCTGTGTGAATCTGTTTCTCTGGACAGTCTTACAAAGGCATGAAATTAAAAAATGCCTCTGTTTTCATTTATGAGGATAAAATTACATGGAACTGAAATTTATATGTGGAAATTCAGGAAGTAGGGTCACTTAATTATAGAAAATTTAATACTGCTTTAGGTTTAACTATCTTTTTTTTTTTTTTTTTTTAAGATTTTATTTACTTGAGAGAAGAGAGCGAGTACCCCGGTAGGGTGGGGAAGGGGCAGAGGGCAAGGAACAAGCAAACTCTCTGCTGAGCAGGGAGCCCAATGTGGGACTCCATCCCAGGATCCCCGGTTCATGACCTGAGCCAAAGGCAGACATTTAACTGACTGAGCCACCCAAGTGCCCCAGGTTTAAATATTTTCATAGGGTGCCAGTCTCAAGAATTCTTCAATTATGTGACAGAATAAACCTTTACCTTTTAAAATTAACTAAGAAGCTCATTTCTACTTAATGAAATGTTAGAATTGCAGAACCATCTAAAAACTATAATTTTTCTTGTCAATTATTTTGAAGCTGTTGTAGTATGTAGGTTTGAGATAGACAACATCTACTGCATTTTGATATTTAAAACTGGCTTTAGTGATTACAGAGAATGATGTCCATATGCTGTTTCTAAGATGGTTTTCCTCCTTTAATATTTTTTTAACCACTGATTTACTTTAGCGAACACTTTCTTGGTAAAAAAATTCAAAGGTAGAACTTGTAACTAATCAACAATTCCAAATCAGTAAAATCTAATGAAGTGTTTTATCCATCCTACTTTAGTCAGAAATATTTTTATATCATGTGGCAATAGTCCTTTAGTACATCTACTAATAACTAGTAAACATAGGCATGAAATGACAACGATGAAATTTGCTACACCAATTGACACATCCTTTCATGACCGATTTCTCTGTAGCATAGGATGCTGTTTGATAGCATTTTACCCATGAGAGCTTGTTTCAAAATTGGAGTCTATCCTCTCAAACCCTCTGCTGCTTTATCAACTAAGTTTGTGTACTATTCTAAGTCCTTTTGTTGTCATTTCAACAATCTTCACAACATCTTCACGAGGAATAGATTTCCATCTCAAACCACTTTCTTTGCTCATCCATAAGAAGCAACTCCTCATCCATTCAGGTTTTCTCATGAGCTTGTAGCAATTCAATCATATCTTCAGGCTCCATTTCTAATTCTAGTTCTCTTGCTTTTTCTACCATGTCTGCAGTTACTTCCTCCCCTGAAGCCTTGAACCCCTCAAAGTCATTCATGAGCATTAGAATCAAATTCTTACAAACTTCTCTTAAATGTTGATATTTTGACCTCTTCCCATGAGTCACAGATGTTCTAAATGGTGCCTAGGATAGTGAATCTTTTCCAGAAGATTTTCCGTTTACTTTGCCCAGATCCATCAGAGGAATCACTATGGCAGTTGGAGCTTTATGAAAGGCATTTCTTAAGTAATAAGACTTCTTGATCTGTGGGCTGCAGAATGGACTTTGCATTAGCAAGCATGAAAACATTAATCTCGTTGTCCATTTCCATCAGAGTTCTTGGGTAACCAGGTACATTGTTAACGAGCAGTCATATTTTGAAAGGAATCTTTTTTTCTGAGCCATTCTCAACAGTGGGCTTAAAATGTTCGGTAAACCATGTTGTAAACAGATGTATGGTCATCCAGCCTTTGTTGTTCCATTTATAGAGCACAGCCAGATTAGATCCAGTATAATTTTTTTTTTATTTTTTTTTTTAAATTTTTATTTATTTGTCAGAGAGAGAGGGAGAGAGAGCTAGCGAGCACAGGCAGACAGAGTGGCAGGCAGAGGCAGAGGGAGAACAGGCTCCCTGCCGAGCAAGGAGCCCGATGTGGGACTCGATCCCAGGATGCTGGGATCATGACCTGAGCTGAAGGCAGCCGCTTAACCAACTGAGCCACCCAGGCGTCCCAGTATAATTCTTTTTTTAAAAAAAGATTTTGTTTATTTGATAGAGTTCACAAGTAGAGAGGCAGGCAGAGAGAGGGGAGGAAGCAGGCTTCCTGCTGAGCAGAGAGCCTGATGTGGGGCTTGATCCCAGGACCCTGAGATCATGACCTGAGCTGAAGGCAGAGGCTTAACCCACTGAGCCACCAAGGCACTCCAAGATCCAGTATAATTCTTAAGTGTCCTAGAATTTTTGAAGTGGCCCCTCACAAGAGAGTCAGCCAATGCTTTAAAGTCAGGTATTGACCTCTCCTCTCCAGCTAGGAAAGTCCTAGATGACTTCTTCTTCCAACAGAAGGCTATTTCATCTACATTGAAAATCGGTTTAGTGTAGCCCCCTTCATGAATTCTCCCAGCTGGATCTTCTGGAGAACTTGCCATAGCTTCTCCATCTGCACATGCTGCTTCCCTTTGCTCTGTGGAGTCAGCTTCTTTCCTTAAACCTCCTGAACCAACCTCTGCTAATTTCCAACTTTTCTTCTGAAGCCTCCTCACCTTTCAGTCTTCATGATATTGGAAGAACTAGAGCCTTGCTTTGGATCAGGCTTTGGATGAATGGAATGTGATGGCTGGTTTGATGTTCTGTACAGACCACTGAAATTGTCTCTACATCAGCAATAAGGCTCTTTAACTTTCTTATTCATGTGTTCCTTAGAGGAGCTCTTAAGTTTTAGTTTTCTTCAAGAGCTTTTCCTTTGCATTCAAAAGTCTGTTTGGCCCAAGAGACCTAGCTTTCAGCCTGTATTTTCAGCATGCCTTTCTCACTAAGCTTAGTCATTTCTAGTTTTTGACTTAAAGAGGAATCTGTGCCTTCCTTTCACAACACTTAGAGGCCTTTTAGGATTAGGGTAATTAACTGATCTAATTTCAATATTGTAGTGTCTAAGGGAATAGGGAAATCAGAGGAGAGGGGGAGAGACAGAGGAATGGCTGGTCAGTGGAGTAGTCAGAATACGCACATTTATTAAGTTTGCCCTTAGATGGGTTCTAAGGGCAAACTTAGTTCATGGTGAGCTAAGTTCATGGTGCCTCCGAACAGTTACAATAATAACATTAAAGATGACTGATCGCAGATTGCCGTAACCGATATAATGAAAAAGTCTGAAATACTGTAAGGATTACCAAAATATTACAGGGAGATGCATCTTAGAAAAATGACACTGATAGACTTGTTCGTCACTGGGTTGCCATAAGCCATCAGTTTGTGTTTTTACAAAAATGGGTTATCTGTGAAGTATAGTAAAACAAGGTATATTTGGATCTGACATCTACAAGAACATAAGGTTGAAGTGAATTCATGTTTTAGTTTTGCAGAAAATTGTTTTAAAATGCACAAAGAAAACAGCCCAAATCCCCGTGCATAGCCTTCTTACTTAAATTGGGGTTAGCATCTCTATTGCCCAGAGATTCAGGCATTCGTCTTCTCCGTTTCTTTACCTAAATGACAAGATGGTGGTTTTGCCATTTGTTTTTGTTTTTTTTTTTTTAGACCTGCGGCATAGATACTTTGCAGCCTGACTTCCTTCTCTCCGACTGTCATTGAAGGTGGGACTGATAAACTTGCAACCTTGCTTACTGAAGATAGTCCCTCCTATTAGATACTGTCTTAATTCGAAAAAATGCTAAGGAGGCTGACAGTTGTTTATAAAATACCATCATAAAGCCATCAGGCTCCAGAGAGTTCTGATTACATTTCATAATAGCCTTAATTTCTCTGGCTGAATCACCTCAGTACATTTTTCTACTGGCTTCTGGAGATAGGGTAGGAAGAAAACAGATTAAATTCCAATACCTTAAGCTATTTGTTGGGCCTGGCAGTGTTTCTTTTAAAACTTTAAATGATAATGTAGATTAACAGATTGGTTTATCCTCAAATCTTAGCATAGATGCTTTATGTAGATTGGAAGTCATCTCATTTGTGAATGAAATATGGCTTCTTATAGAAAAAAAACGAGTCTTATGCAAATCCAGGCTTAGAAGCAATTGTTGGAATTCGGAGGTTGGGCGAGGAGTTTTATTTTAACTCTTTTCTAATGTGAGATGTTTTCTGAAAGCTAAAAAGCTTTATTTTAAATTTGAGAGGACTTTTTCTTGTTTTGTTTTTTAATCATGGAGATCAAGATACTATCACACTTAACCTCTATTCTCCCCGAATATTTTGTGTCCTTGGCTTTAGAAACAACATCCAAGCAGTGGCCATTGAGAAGGGTATGTGTATATTAGTGGGTTTTAAGTGCTCTTTGAACAGAATCATATACATATACTCTAAAAAGAGCAATTTCGGCAAGTTTCTCAGCCACTAAGATTTTGTGTTTCTTTTTAGTTTGAGCATTACTATTCACATTGTGTTAATTGTAGAAGGATGGATAGTATCCAGCATAAATAATAGAAAAATAAAATTTCTGCTCAGAATTAGAGAGTAAATATTAAATACCTTATGTAGAGAGCGAAAAGCTTATTCTTTTAAATGTTGGCAGTTGCCCCACGGTCCCATTCATTCATTCATTTTATTCAACAAGCATTTACCAACCCCTGTTGTTTTCTAGCACTAGCTAGTTGCTTGATGTGCAAAGATGAATGAGTTATGGTCCCCCATCACAAGGAGCCACCAGCTTCCAAATGCTTGGTCATTTTGGTTGTTTTATTTCTTTTCATCAATATCCGTCTTCCTGGAGATCTGCTTAGTACTGGAGATGTAGCAGAAAAAAGACAGGAACACTCTCTTTCTTTATGGGATTGTTCTCTAGCCTAGTCATAAGTCAACATGAGTGCCATAACAAACCAACCAGTACTGAGCCAAACCTGTTCATAGAGAGTGAGCTACCAATCATATTAATATAGAGACAATCTTTGGGGGTGCCTGGGTGGCTCAGTCATTAAGCATCTGCCTTCGGTTCCGGTCATGATCCCAGGGTCCTGGGATCAAGCCCCGAATCGGGCTCCCTGCCCAGCTGGAAACCTACTTCTCCCTCTCCACTCCCCCTGCTTGTGTTCCCTCTCTCACTGTGTCTCTCTCTGTCAAATAAAATATTTAAAAAAATAGAGACAATCTTTTGATGATAGCCTAATAAATGAAATAATATCAGAGGATTTTTTTGATAGACTTTATTTTTTAGAACAGTCTGAGGTTCACAGCAAAATTAAGAGGAAGGGACAGAGATTTCTCATATACTCCCTGCCCCCACTCATGCCCAGCCTCTACCATCAGCATCCCTCACCACTGATCTTTTTCCTGTCTCTGTGGTTTTGCCTTTTCCAGAGCGTCCTAAATTGCAGTCATATAGCACTGTAGCCTTTTCATACTGGTTTCTTTTACTCAGTAATAGGTGTTTAAAATTCTTCCATGTCTTTTCGTGGCTTGATAGCTCATTTCTTTTATGGTGTTGAGTAATATTCCATTGTTTGCTTGTACCAGAGTTTGTTTATCAACTCATCTACTGAAGGACATCTTGATTGTTGCCAAGTTTGGGCAGTTACAAATAAAGCTGCTATAAATGTCTGTGTGCAGCTTCATGGGGGCATAAGTTTCCCACTCCTCTGGGTAAATACCAGGGGGCACGATTGCTGGACTGCATCGTAAGAGTAGGATTCATTTCGTAAGAAACTGCCAAACTGTCTTCCAAAATAGCTTACCATTTTTGCATTCCCTGCACAGCGAAGGAGAGTTCCTGTTGCTTCCCGGCATTGTCCTGGATTTTGATCCTTCTCGTGGGTGTGTAGCGGCGTCTCATTTTTACAGTTTGCCTTGCCTTGATGACATAGATTGCAGAGCATCTTTTCATGTGCTTATTTGCCATCTGTACATCTTCTTTGGTGAGGATGAGGTCATTAGCCCATTTTTTGAAATGGGGGAGTGTTATTTTTTTAAGTTACTAAGTGAAGTTACGGCCCCACCAGTAGAGCAAAATCACAAATCTAAAATAGCAGTCTTTAGACACAGGCTTGGGAGATTGTTTACTTAGCATTTGAGTCATTGAGAACTTTAATATTTTAGTAATATTTCACTAGTATTAACTATTCTTTAATTTTATTTGGGGAAAGGTGAAAGGCAGGTACCAGTCTTAAAATCCAGCTCTGACTCAAATGTTGGCAAGTTTGGCTGTCACATCAGACTTTATTTAATATGCAAGGAGACAAAAATGGCAGTTACCTCACTGGTGTGTCAGTCAGATTTATTTGACTCTGTCCACTCTTTAACTACCACTGTTCAGGGGGATTGATCTAGTGAGAGATATACTTAAATTTTAGCATGAGTCGAAAGGGCAGAGGCACTGTTTTCATCACTTCATGCTCTCCAGTACTGCTCCCGAAACAGTCTGTGTTGAGGGACTGTGTTTGGTTTTTTGGTTTTTTATTTCTGTTGGGCCACAAACCGATACTCTAGATCAGTAAAAGTGAATTGAGAGAAAAATGACAATTTTAAAAGGAAGATGCAAAATATGAGCCTGCATTAGATTGAGAAGACATAAAATTAAGCTACCCGAATGCCTCAAAGATTGTAAATGCTCTTTTACCTTTGTACGTGTGTCCTCCGAGAGTGCTGACCAGTCTCTGAGGACTGCTTTTCTGTGGCATTAATGCATCCTTAGTAGCCCCTCAATAAACATTGGCATGAATAGAGGGCTTATTGCACAGAGAAGATCTCAACATTATTTTAATAATCTGTACATTTGGTGTTGCTTTGCCTTTAAATAGGCGATTTTTAAAAGTTAGGCATATGAAACAAAGATTTTTATATTCCGATTACTTCTTTTAGAAATTTTAAACTGTTCCTACCTCTTCTAGATTAAGTACATTTAAATAGGACTTTATGTAAAATGCTTTCCCACACTTTAGCTCATGTGATCCTTGTGACAGCTCTGTGAGATTAACACTTAACTATTTCCCCCATTTTACCGATGATTTAACTGCAATTTAACTGAGATTATATAGCTAATTAGTGGAAGATGTGGGCTGAAAACTAGAATTCGTGACTCCTGTTTTAGAGCTGAGATTGAACTCCTTCATCATTGACCTCTATCAGTGTTTGAAATAAAGTTGCTATTAAGGTCAAAGCACCAGACTGTTAGTTTCTGGCTCTGGATCTTTTTGGCAATAGTAGTATAATTTTCTTCATACAGAGACTCATCCTTTAGGGGAAAAAAAAATTCCATCAGCACTTCTCTGAATCAGTTCTGGGAGCCACTTGTACTTAGATGGGGCTCCTAAAGATAAGCAGTCTTTCATTTTTAGCAAAAGAGGACCTTTTCAGAGGTGTCTAATAAATGATTTTGAGAATTTTGACCACTGATACTTGCTCTAATCATTTAAAAATCAAGTCAGGGGCACCTGGCTGGCTCAGTCAGTAGACCATGTGACTCTTGATGTTGGGGTTGTGAGTTTGGCTCCACATTGGGGGTAGAGTTTACTTTAATAAAAAGTAAAATCCGTTCATGGTTTAAAAAATAATAAAAAATAATAAAAGTCAAATCAGATAGTCTCTGTATTCTGCATATGATTCCTTTTGTTGCATTTTAAATGCAGTAGTCCTTCCTGTCCCTTTGTTATATTATATTCTGCCTTGTTTTAACCCATGTTAAGTGTCAAATAATTCACTGCATAAATTTAGTGGAGTTTTTAAAAATTAGTACAGCAAGATTTCTAAGCTTGCATTCTATTATCTAACTGACCCAAGAAAAACAGATCATACTAGTTCTGATATAAAACAGTTCTGTAGTTGTTGAATATATCTGTTCAATAACAAAAATGTTATTATTAAAAAGAATTGCACAGTATTGTATTTGCTTTCTTTAGGAATTCCTTTACCTCACTCATCCAAAATGTGTCTAATCGTTCAAAGAACTTAAAAAAACATTTTACTTTTAAGCATTTTATAATGGAAATTTTCTTCAAATATACAAAAAGGGGATGGGGGATAGGCAAATGAGTGAAGGGGAGTGGGAACTACAGATTTTGTTATGGAATGAATCAGTCACAGGGATGAAAGTCACAGCACAGGGAATACAGTCAGTGGTATTGTAACAGCATTGTATGGTGACAGACTTGTGAACATAACAGTGTATAGACTTGTCTTTTCACTATGTTGTACACATGAACTAATGTAACTGTATGTCATCTTCAATAAAACACACACTTTGAGAGAACAGTACAGTGAACATCCATGTGAACACCTTTTGGATTCACAGTTAATATTTTGACAAATTTGCTTTCCTTCTCTTCTTCCCTCTCCCCCTATATAGGTCTTGACTTGATTTAGGTAAAACATGATTGATTATTAAAAATACCTTTTTGATATGTGGGCTTTATATCGCATCACATCAGGAGGCAAATGATGTCAGATTATTCCATTATTAATGATGCTATTTAATCATTTGTATATCGTGGTAAAATGCCAGATCTCTTTTTTGTAAATAACAAGTGTTTGTGAGTACTACTTTGGTACCATGTGCATGTCCTGTTCTCCAACAACCTTTCACCCAAAGGTTTCAGCATCATTTGGCCCATGCCAGAGACATAGTGTTCAATCAGGATTGAGTATTTCATCCACATGGTTAGCTGTTCATTCTTCTGTAAAGGTGAGCGTTACCTCACCTTTAACAGTAAATGGTCTGTAGTTCATGCTAAAAAGTCAGGGTAAGTGCTTAATTCTTCCCTTATAATTACCCACTTTGGAGTAGATTTCACTAAATCAAATCCCCCCCCCTTTTTTTTCAGTGCTGCTTTTCTTTCTGACACAACCAAATTGGCTCACCGTGTGATTTCCTACTTCAGATCTAGAATCAGCCGCTTCTCCAAGGAGCTGAGCTCCTTTTTTAGTGGGGCATGGTATTTAGAAATTAAGATCTAAGGGTTGGGCATGTTTATTCTTTTGTATCACTGCTTTTAGGCCCTTTCAGCAAGTGGGACAAGGAAGTATGTTTACTTCTTTTAATTATCATGTTGGTATTTCTAATTAAATTAAGTTTAGCTTTTTGAATACACCTGTGTCTCTTATTCTGAAAATCTTGGTTCTTATTTAAATATTTGCTTATTTCCTTCATATATACATATATTTAAAGTTATGGTATCAATATCACTGCTACTAAAAATAAAACTCTGAAGTTTAAGATTTCTTTGCAGTTTTTCTTATACCTGGGGAGTTTTTAAACCCACAAATTCCTTTACCTCTAAAGGTACCTCCTTTGCATGAGACTCTTGGAGGAGAAATTGGTGTCACCTCGTAGGTTTGTATTTTCAAATAACAAATCCATGACCTACTGCCCTAGTCAGTCTCAGGATTGCTGGAACATGTGAGATCTGTTTTGCTTTGGGTAATATTCCCACCTCCTTTTTCTCCTCCTAAGACATTTTCATAGTTTGATTATAATGTAATGTTGAGAGAAAAATGTAAACAAATGGGAAAAGGGTTGACTGGGGTTTAACAAAAAATGAACAATAACTTTTTGCATTTTCAGAGTCTCATTCTCTACAGTATCTTCCCTACATCCCTTCAGAAGGTTTTAAACGGTAATTCCGATTTGAAAAACATGTTAATATTTATTTAATAATGGCATAACATTATGTTGCATATTTGGTGCTGCTAGGCACTCAGTGTTTTATACATTACCTCATTTAATCTTTGCATTCATATATTCAGGTTTGTGAGGGCATTGATTTTAAGTATATGTAGTGTCTGCTTATGGAATGACTTTTTAGGGAAAATACACGTCCTACCTTCTGCCACACATTGGGTTATCTAGGAAGCTGACTCTGAGATGGAGGTGTGGTTGCAGGTTCTATTGGTTGGGTGGGGGGTGGTTCTGCGGATCAACACCTCTGAAAGGAGAGATTGGAAGCATAAAGGCACAGGGAAGTTGAACCTTCTGACCACCCTCCACCTTCAACAAAGCAATACACTGTTTAAAAAAAAAAGTTGATGCGAACTGTCTCTGTGAATTCCTTGGCTAACCCCACGGTGGGGCGGGGGGGGGGGGGGGTGGGGGGTGGGGAGCAGGAGGCCTGGAGCTAGGATGGTCCTTCAGAGTTGTTCCAATCTGGAGTGGAGAAGCTGGGCCTTTTTACCTCTGCAGTGACCAGTGATTGTGTACAGACTGTCCCTGAAGGAGGCTTGACTTTGGACAAGGCAGTTTCTTTAGCAGAGATGATCCCAACAAGGGCTGGCAGCAGTCTCCACCAGCAGGTGGGGGAGTAGTCCTTTAGTCCTGGAGGGGTTATGGGAGGTTACCATGGTGCCCACAACCTCTTCTATGGATTTGCTATAGTTTCTCCAAAACAAATTGTTCTTGACAAACATCATTTTTTCCCCAATGGTTATCTTCTTATTTTTTCTGTTAAAGAATCCATGTTCAAGGAAATTTGTTCTCATGCCTTTTATCATAAACCTAAAGGGGGCACCTGGGTGGCTCAGTGGGTTAAAGCCTCTGCCTTCAGCTCAGGTCATGATCTCAGGGTCCTGGGATCGAGCCCCACATCGGGCTCTCTGCTCAGCGGGGAGCCTGCTTCCTCCTCTCTCTGCCTGCCTCTCTGCCTCCTTGTGATTTCTGCCTGTCAAATAAATAAATAAAATCTTTAAAAAAAAAAACAAAAACCTAAAGTCTTCCTTTTTAACCCAGTTTAATCAACTTTCAGCTCCCTGCCATGTATGATGTTGATGGGGCCAAAATTTTTACATGCAGGTAACTTTTACACTGTTTTTAGACATCACATGTTTATCATCTCTAATCCAGTCACCAGAATTTTACTCTATTTCACTTTGTAACCATACTTGAGAAGGTTCTCAAAAAAGTCCATTCAAGAGATAGTCTTTATGCTAACTCAAGCTTCAGGTTTCCTGAATTTCAAACCCTTCTTTGTTAAAGCACTCTCTTTGATACTCAACATGCATCCTTCATCCCATGATTTTCTTTTCTTTCCTTCTTTCTTTCTTTCCTTTTTTTTTTTTTTGAGGATTCTCTTTATTTATTTGACAGACAGAGATCACAGGTAGGCAGAGAGGCTGGCAGAGAGAGGGGGGAAACAGGCTTCCTGCTGAGCAGAGAGCCCTATGTGGGGCTCCATCCCAGGACCCTGAGATCATGACCTGAGCCGAAGGCAGAGGCTTAACCCACTGAACCACTAAGGTGCCCTATCATCCCATGATTTTTTGATGAAGAAAGTGACTTCTCTGCTCCCCATCTGTCTCAGCTGTCTGTCCCTGTGAAGTTGGAGGTCGAAAGGCAGCCTGGCTCACAAAGATCCATGTCCACCTGTTGGTGTGGATGGCAAGGGCTGGAATATGGTGTCACTGACAGCTGACTGCCACATACCTCCTACCTGATGTACCTCGGCTCCCTTCTTGGGGGAAGGTGGGGAGTAAGTGTTCTCAGCAAAAGAAATGCTTGATTTTGAATATTTGAATTAGGTTAGGCTGCATATTGTAAATGTACTGCTTGTTATCTTACATTAGGAGTGTATCTAGTCTTCATTTTTATTGGAGGATCTCAAAATACTTTCAGTATGTTCTGTAAGTTTTAAAACATAGTCATTTCTCCTTTTACTGAACTTTAGCACCCAACAACATAATTCTTTGCTTTGCGGTGTCCCTCTAACCTACAAATGAAATGCTTTTAATCAGGCAGCACTCTCGGGTCCCCTCCCTCCTTGGGAGCTTTGTAGTATGTTTTGCTATCACTCAGTTTAACCTTGCTTTGCTGCCTACCAAACAGAACAAAACAAAACATACACACACATACACACACACACCACAGAAGAAATGCTTTTAATTTTAACCTCTTTAATCTTTTGATTTAAATAAAAATTTTTAAAATTTACCTGCTTTAAAAGAAGTGTCTTGAGGATGAATTGGAAACAAGTATAAGAGGGAGAGATCAGTGGAGAACAAGAGTGTAATAAAGTATTCTGTTTGAAAAAAGTGTATGCATTTTTGCATAAAGCCCTTGGGCTTCTGCCTCACGAATGCCTCATTTTAGAGGATGTCCTACGACATAATCTCTCCTCTGTGCTTTTAAGTAATTGGTGACTGATGACCAGGTTATGCGTCATTGAATTCACTCTGGTTTTTGTATTTTTAAAAAACTTACTAAAGGTCTTTTTGTTTTGTTTTCTTAATGCTACCTTAAATTTTTGGTAGTGTACTCAAATGAAAAATATTTCTACCTATGTCCTTGTGTGAACTTTCAGCTTAGTCTTATTGTGATCGTAAGTACTGTTCTCTGAGCCTTCTATCAGCTGTGCTTGGTGTGTATTCTCTTTATCATCAAATTACTTATGGTGACCTCTTTGGCAATCAACCAACTTCACAATTTATTGATGTAGAACTTTCTAATGGAAAACAAAATCTCCAGTTAGTGTTATAGACTGTTTCCTAATGGATTTTTGCCAGTAAATCTTAAAACAAGTTTGAGAGAAAGGTAATGATTTTTTAAAAAACTTTATATAAGCATATGCTCAAGATAGGACCAAGGGATGAGAAAATATATCTAAAATGTCCCATCAGACACAACTACTACTTTTAACTTTCTTGCTAGTCATTTCTGTTTTTTTTTTCTTTCCAAATTTGAATTTATATGATATAAGCAATATGTATATTCAGTGCATGTATTCTACTTTAAAAAAAAAATAAGGATTTTCTCCAGGAATTACTTTTCTTAAACATTTTATGGACGGTCCAGATGTATAAGGGTAACATTCTTGGCTGTTCTCTTGTTAGAAACATTCTATTTGTTTCTAGTCTATTTGCTAGTATATGCTGCTGTGAACATTTATGCAATAATGTCTTTTTCCGTAATTAGAATTATCTCCCTAGAATATATTGCCGGCTCTGAAATTTTGTAGTCAGAAAAATATGAATGTTTTTAAGGAGTTTGATGCCTACAGCCAGGTGGTTCTGCTGAGAACTCTACGAACATTGTACTATTCATATTTTTTTTTAAGAGCGGGTCCGAGATCTTCATGACCCTAAAAAGGTTGAAAACCACTGATAGGTTCATAAAAAGAGATTTTATGGTTCTTGAGGTCATCACTTGACTTTTAGCTTTCTAGAAGGCTAGCAAAAGCATAGCCTGAAGAAGCTGTGCAAGAAATTTGTTGAAAATATGATCTCAGTGAAACCTGCAGGTGATCAGACTGAGGATTCCTTTCAGGAATACTCTGGACTTCAGAGAGTAGAAGTGCTGGTAACTCTTCCTTCGCGTCAATTCAAAAAGCCCTCCTTTATTTACTTCCTATTTGTCAGTGGCAGACAAATAGAAGATATTTGAAAACCGTTCCATGTTTCTGTGAAATCAGAAGAGCAAGCATAGCAGCTCTTATGGGCCTTATGTGTCCAACTGACTAACTGAAAATAATTTCTGTTTTTCTCAGTAGAAGTAAAATCATGAGTGTATCATTCTAATATTCCGATATTCATCTAGGCTAGTGGGCCTTATAGTAAGTTATTACTCCTTTTTGAAGTATGAATTGGATTTCTGGAAATTCACTTCTTTGAAAATAGCCCTTTCTGAACTATCTTATTAATAGCATTATACTGGTTTTACAGAAAGGGGGATTTTTATTAAAATGAACTTCTGAAATGAATGGATTCTAAGGAATATATTTAGGTTTTGATATTTAAAAAATCTGAAAGAAAGCTATCAATTTATATAGCTAAAAGTTATGAAAACCTTGTGGATGCCTTCCCCGCTGGAGAGAGTAATGGTTAATTACACGGGCTGTGGAGCCAGAGACCCTGGATTTGAGTCCCTGCCACCTCTGGAGGGTGCTGCTTTTGGCAAGTTACTTAAACTCTGTGCCTCTATTTTCCTCATCTGCAGGATGGGGTAATGATGGTTCCCCGCTCAAATGGTTATTTCAAGGGTGAAAAGAGCCAGGTGGAATGCACTTGGAATAGTTCTCTTAACATTGTAAGGGCTTATCTACCTGCTCTCACCCTACCATCATCATCGTCATGGTCATCACTCTAAATTGAATCAGTGCTCAATAAAATACTTCCAGGGGCGCCTGGGTGGCTCAGTGGGTTAAAGTCTCTGCCTTCGGCTCAGGTCATGATCTCAGGGTCCTGGGATCGAGTCCCTCGTCGGGCTCTCTGCTCTGCAGGGAGCCTGCTTCCTTTCCTCTCTCTCTGCCTGCCTCTCTGCCTACTTGTGATCTCTGTCAAATGAATAAATAAAATCTTAAAAAAAAAAAATACTTCCAGTGACAAACTGATTTTCCTCTGTTTTAAAAATCTGTTCTGGTTTCCTGTTTAAGCCTTTGGAGGTTCTTTGCTAATTTTGCTAATGTTGACAAAGCTTTGACTGACACCTTGGCAGGCTGTCTTTGGCATGTGCTGGGAAGTAACAGTGAGCCTCCTTTTTCCATTCGTTCACAGATAGAAAAATAACTGTCTTGCTTACCTTAATTGTGCCAGGTGAAAAAGGAAATCTTTTTCACAGAAAAACAAAAATACTTCTAAATGACTTAGGGTCATCAGAAGATGATGTCAACATAAAATTGAGGTGTTTCGTGAGACTTGACCGTTGCAAGCACTGTGCATGTTTTTGCTGGAATTTCGCCCTTAATTGCAAAGGGATCTCAGATTTCAGTTTACTACTTTGGTAGCTTATGTGAGACCCAGTGGAGTTGGCTGGAATGTGTTAGAGCAGCTAAGCTTAGCATGTGCCTGACTGGCCCACGCCTCTGCTGACTGATAGAACTGCTTTCCATGGCTCAGCAGCTGCTGTGCTTCCTTCTCCCAAGCGCCGCAACGTTTCTTGAGCTTATCGTCTTACGGTGTTCTAGAAAGAGGTGTAAGTATTATAAACATGGTTGTGATAAAATTAGGACACTACTTTTAATTTCCAGAAAGTGGTGGTTAGCATGATTAAGAAATGGAACTGGAAAGAACTGGAAAGTTAAAGTAAACGCCATCACATTGTTAACACTCTAATGTCAGTATAAGCTACTTATCCCATGATATATCAGAATGGATTAGGAGAACACTCTTTATTCTCCATGAAAGCAGTGTCTTGATATGCGACTCCTAACCCGCCTTTGGACTTCACAGAGCACATCCTCGTGTATCCTAGAAAACAGACTGTGGTATCTGTGGATACCTACTCTGTGAGGCTCTCTTCTCCTTTCCCTGAGTGATCTCTTCTACACCATAAAAAGGATAAAAAAGACCATTTTTTCCCCTTTCATGGTCTTGCATATGGGCAGCCCGTCCTGAAAAGCATAGTAAGCTCCCTGTGATGGTATAATTATTTTCTATTATGGAGCCATTTTTGGATGAGTTTTTGGTTAAAGTGGAATATTAGTGAAGCCATAGTCGTGGGCTTATGAATAATTTGGTTTTATTCCATGGCTTCAGCAATGCTCTTAGTCACAAAAAGGCAAAAGTATTTTTTAGCAGGATTTTGAACAGCTCAGAATTTAAAGATGTAGTACATCAGTCAGAAGAGTCAGCTTAACAGGACCAAAAATACTTTAGTCCTTACTTATGAGAGAGGCTGATTTAATTCTTCGTGTAAAATTAGTTCAAAATGCCTTTCCCTTATTTCGTATGCTGTCAGGGGAAATCATCGTCTAACACATTAAAGGAGCCAACAGACCGTTGACAAGGCACGTCTCATTGTTTAGGGTGTCAGAATGGGCCATTTCTTTGGTGTAAGTAAGTTGCCAAAGACAGACTGTATAAAATGTGATAAAGAAGCAGAGTAAAGAGACCTGAAAGTATATATTAGTTAAGCGTTTTTAAAGGCCTCTCAAAGTTTTTGTACATTTCTAGAAAGTAGAAGTCATCATTAAGCAGTTGTAAGTCAGGTGGCTCAGCACTGGGGCTAAATGCTCAGGAGTCTGAGTTACTCAGACCAGGGTTCAAGTACCAGGGAGTCCCTTCTGAGTTACGTGACATTGGACGTGTTAGTTAGTCTCTCTGATCTTTGATTTCCTCAACTATAAAATGTGAAAATAAAATTACAGGACCTGTCATACTTAGGATCATTGTTAAGCACTGGAGAATGAAACCTACTTACCAGTGTCCGGCTGTTTTATTTTTTCAGTCAGGCTTTTCATTGCTGTTCCCCCAAGATCCATCTAAACAACATATGGCATACCCCCCTCTAGAAACATGGAGCTCAAGGGACATCATGTTTCCTATTGAATAGGTGTTATTTTACATAGGGGATAAGAATAAGGAAAATAGAAATGTCGGAATTGAGAAGAAAGGAAGATAGGTAATACAAACTCCTACTGCACAAAAGGAGTAAAAGACTAATACCCTCCTTGACTATAACTTTTAGTCGGGAGCGGGGGGAGAAGAGCACATGGGATAGATAGGGAATTATAAAAGTATTAAGGAGTAGAAATTCATGCGAGGGAAAATATCGCTGGAACTAGAACAGATGGCGGGGCTGGATCTTATCAAAGGACTTGGAACTAAACCTAGAAAGAAGGAGGCGGGAAACAGGGCAGTGTTGTAGGCTAAGGCTTGCTAGCAGGAGCCAAGCTAGAGGCCAGGCTGACAATGTGTTTCTATGATCTCCTGAAGGGGTCCAGCTGACTAGAGTATGGGGACAGCTTGAGTGAGTAACCAGGGATGACAGAAGGCCAGGCAAAGGATTTTGAACTGACATGTTAGAATAAGATGGGAAGACTTTCAATTTTTTTTTTTTTTTTTTTAAAGAACTCTTTGACATGCACTGTGAGAGTGTTAACATAGGTTAAGTCTGATTGCAGGAAGTAGAATAGGTTAAATCAGAATGGGTTAAATTACTGTTGGAGTGATTCAGACAGCAGTAGTGAGGGTTTGGATCCCAAGGAAGAGTAAAGTACATGTGCATGTTCTCGTTACCGCAGAGAGGCTGCCCTCCTCCTGACCCAGCTAACCTCACCTCTGCTTTGGCTCCCACCAGTACCCATTCTCAGGAACGCCTCACTTTTAATTATTCCTCCTCTCACATATATTTGAATATTTTATCCTTGCCTTTCTTTTAAAGCTGCTCAGAACTTTCCCATTAAAAACAAAACCAACCAAAACCCCTCACCCCACCTCCTTTCCTCCAGCTCCCTCTCCATTGCTGTTCTCTTTACAGGCAGAAGTTTCACAAAGGTAGCCTACTTTTGCTTGCACCATCTCCATACCTTCTAACTCCACACCTCAACGCCACTGGCCCTGGGCTCTTGACACTGTCCTACCACTGGAATGGCTCTTGCTAAATCCAGTCCTCCTTTCACATGGCCTTTAACTAGCATTTAACACTGTTGACCATTGCTGCTGTCCCACTCGTACTGTCTTGTTTTGGTTTTCTTCCTTCATATTGGACCAGTCCTCTGTCTCCTTGGTAGTCCCACCCTCCTCCTCCACTAGTCTTCTAAGGGTTGGATTCCTCAAGGTGGGGTCAGGGGGTCCTCTCCTCTTTTCACTTTATGGTCAACTCATAAATAGCATCTGGGTCCTTATATCAGTTATGATCTATTTAAGATGTCTACCAAATTTTTATCTTCTCTAGTCTAGTCACTGAGATACATATTCTATGTTTCCATCTTCTTTTGAATGTTTCAGAAGCACTTCAAAGTCCACATGTCCAAGAAGGGCCTTGTCGTCCTCTTCATTTTCAGTCTTTTTCAGTGCTTTCCCTCTCAGTGAATAGTATCTAGTCACGCCTTAGAGCCATCCCTGACACTCCCCATATCCAGTCCATCATTAAATATCTCCATTTCCTAATTAACTGTCATCCACTCTGGCCTCTTTCCAGTCTCTTGCTCCCCAGCCAGTGGGCTCTTTTCAGAATGCTCCTGTCTCTATAGGAGCATTGAGACTATTAACTGGCTGCTCAGGCTCCCATATTACAGCTAAAGTCATGACCATCATACAAGAGCCCCACTTGGTCTGGTCACTACTTCCCTCTGCCTCGTCTGGCACCAGGCTTCCCCAGCTCCTTGCACTTCAGCCATATTTAGTTCTCCCTACTTACCATAGAACTTCTTGCTGTAGAGACATGTTCTCTCTGAATACTTTTTCCTCTTTTTAATATTTATTTTAGGGGTACCTGGGTGACTTGGTTAAGTGTCTGCCTCTTGCTCAGGTCATGATCTCAGGGTCCTGGCATGTAGCCCCATGTCAGGCTCCCCACTCAGCGGGGAGTCTGCATCTCCCTCTCCCACTGCCCCTCCCCTGTGCTCAGACACACTTGCATGCTCTCTTTCTGGCTCTTTCATTCATGGATAAATAAAATCTTTAAAAGATTTATATTTGAGAGAGAGAGTAGGGGAAAGAGGGGGAGAGAGAGAATCTTTCAAGTAGACTTCCCGCTGACCACCTGACTCAGGGGTCAGTCCCGTGAGAGCATGACCAAAGCCAAAACCAAGAGTTGGACTCTTAACTGACTGAGCCACCCAGGTGCCCCTCTTTCCTCTTTTTACCAACTTAGCTTCTACTCATCCCTTAAACCTCTACTCGGCAGTCCTTCATTCTCAAGGAAGCCTTTCTTAGCATCTTAGATTAAATCGACTCTCCCCAAAAGGCTCTTAGAGCACCAGTTCTGTATGACTGTCGGATTATATGTCTCCCTCACTGGACAGAGCGCTCCATGAGAGGAGGGATGGGTTTGCTCATCAGGTGTCCTGGTAGCCCTGGAGCAGCATAAGTGCTCAACACATACTTGTCATCCATCAATTAGACTATTTCAGAGAAATGTCTAGGGCTGAACAAGAGGATCACAGAAATGCCTCTAGCCTAGGTGAGAGAAAATAGGATACTTCCATCTGCAGCTGGGTAGGAGATAATGGTCAGGAGTCCTGAGGCCCCTCTAGATCCGCCTTCCTGGGGCCTCTGCCAACGTTGTAGTGAGTCATGCTGCGGCACCGGGACTAAAATGCCTCCCTTGTCTGTACCTTCAGACCTTGGGATTCTCATTAATTTAACATCTTGCCTGCAGTTTTTTGTCCTGTTGTCCACCCCTTGCAATTCTCTTCTGTATTGCTTTTTCCCATATTTTCTACATTTTTTTTCTTATCTAACTGCAAACATCTTGGCACCTCTTCCCATTCATTTGCTCCATCAGCAAACATTCCAAAATTCAGCTTTGATCTGGCATGCTCCCCTCTCATGGCTCCCATAAAGTCTGAACTTGCGTTTCTTAAGAGGCACTCGCCAGCATCTCAAGTCTCATCTCCTGCCACCGTCCCATATGTCCCCTGCACTCGTTACATCAAACCATTTTTTCTTTACGCTTCTTTGCCTTTGCCTCAGCTGCCAAACTCCACTTCCCACCCCCACCTCCTTTACCTACCACCATTCCCCATCTCATGCTGGGGAGTGTCTGCTACTTCAGAGCAAGGATTCAGCCACTTCCAGCCCATTCAGACATCCCTTCTCCCAGTCAGCGTGTCTTTGTGTGGTAGGGCACGCAGTGCCTGGCGGGTAGCAGACCTGGAATATTTGGAAAACTGAAAGGACGGCTCTTTTAATGATACATTGAAATACTAATCGGAATGCCAAAGAACAATTATGATAAACTAGACTCTCCCTGGATAAGCATTCCCTCTTGAAATCGAACCTGCTGATGGTCGAAAAGTAAAATGTCCAAACGTTTATGTAAATGATCTCCATCCACCCTGAGTGTATTTTTTCTGTCTCCCACAGTTACGTTTCCTTGACACAGCCTCCTAAAGTGGATTTCTAGTCCTGACACGGTAGTAAAATGTTGTCTCACACTTTAAGATGACAGCTTTGCCCTGAAAACTTTGAGATACTTACTTTCTTGAGGTGATTTTTTTTTAAGATTTACAAGAGGAGATTCTCATACACCAGTCAAAATGGATGTGTTCTGAAGCTGCACATTACAGTGCTTTTTCGTGAGCTGTTATGAAAGCCAAGCTTCAGGGCAAAGCAAGGAAGCACTAGAGGAAAGGCTATTTTATGCATTTCCAGCTGCAGAAAGTAGTAACACTTCATGTGGGAGTGCTGTATTCATTCTAGAATTTCTCCCCTAGAGGGATAATAGGACATTGCCTTTTCAGCTTTCAAAGGGCATTACAAACATTCTCTCCCAACACAAATACCACATTTGACCTCATTCTTCTCTCACTCGGTAAAATGTTTTCCTTAGTGTCATAAGAATTATTAATGGTTGTGTTGGTGACATAATTTCCAATAAAGTTTTCAGGAAGATTTGGAAATCATTTCATGCTTTCATTGGCATTGCCAGGACGTGCAGGAGAATTAGGAATTAAACTGTCTACTTTTGGCAGGCATTAGATTATGAAGTGCATTGTTGTACTGGGAATGAGAATCAAGGGATAGGACTGAATAAACACTTGTCCTGGATTTAAGAAAAAGTGTTAACAGTGTCATTCCCTAAGGATTGGTGCCTGGATTGCTCTTTTGAAATATTTTAAAGATGATCTAGGAAAGAGAGTGAAGCGATTCTTAGCTCTTCTAGGTAAAAAAGTAGAATTGATTGGCATAAACCAAAAGAAGGTTCCAGAACATCATGTGAGTGGGTAGAAGAGGAGCAGATGGGACCTCATTTTCAATCAATTCAGCCTTTAAGTAGTTCCTCATTTCTCCACCTGATGAAATGCCATAATTGTTCTTTTGAAGGGTCCATTCAACTGGGTTAATTTCTTATTTCTTATCCTGCTAAGTTATTTGGTTTTTAAATGTGTATTTCCTCTCTCCATGTGCATATATCATATGTATGCATACATAAA
The DNA here is from genome assembly GCA_003697995.1 of Taxidea taxus jeffersonii. NCBI lineage: Eukaryota > Metazoa > Chordata > Mammalia > Carnivora > Mustelidae > Taxidea > Taxidea taxus. Next base: position 37,679 of record ML111668.1, read on the forward strand.
TTATTCATGTGCTAAAAGATCTTCACAGATTTTATTTTATAATCTTCTTCTCCTTGCTTTGCTTTCATTTTTCTCTCCTCTTTAATACCTTCTTATTTTTAGACAGGTCATTTTGTAGGAATGATATGGTAGAATATTTATTGTAAAATACCAACAATCATTAAAATATTTTGCATAACTTACTACATGCTATTTTTAGAATGAAAATGCCTCTTAGGAGCTTTCTTTTTAAAACTCAGTAATTGCTTAGCTCCCAAACAGAGTTAAAAATCTACCCACTATATCCTGTAACGATTTCTAAGAGGTATTATAATCTGCCTTTTAGTACCCATGGGACTTGGAGCTTTTAAATGGCATTGGTGTGCCTTGTATTTATAGCCTTGTCTTGACGTCGGTGCTCTTACCACTGAAATGATGGCATAGACTTTGACAATATAGCTTCATTACCTTTTGAAACATACTACAGAATGATTTATTGGCCATTGCTTCATATTCATGTTTGATTCTTAAAATTCAGTTCAAATCAGTTAAGGATTTAATATTAAATATTCATAATAGATATTTTTTAAGCCTGTGAAGTATATCTATGACTCAGTTCATGAGCTAAAGCATGCATTTTTCATAAGGTCTCTGGAAAATAAAAATTATTTGGATTGCATAAATATGTTTAAATTTCATGTTTCATAGACTTGGTTAGTTGCGTGTGATATTAACTTTGATCTGGGCCATTAAACAGTGGTACAAATAAAAGTTTTTTTGTAAAAGGATAACCAATTTGTTACTTTACTATTATAGACATTAACCTACATTTTGGTCCTTTAGTTGCTTATTTCTTCTTTTAATTTATTCCCCCTTGAGTATTATCTGATACTTTCCTGACCTGATTTAGAATCTTTATCTTATTACTGTTTTAAAACAAGCCCCAAATTTAGCAGGAAACCATTTGCAAGATGAATTGGCTTAGAGGACTGAGATGAACACCAGCACATTTACTTTCTCATGTTTAAATAAAGTACTCATTTTCCATGAAGTAACAAATTTCACTTGCAGACATGATTTATCCAAATCTGAAGAAGAGAAGAAACTAAAAAAAGGATTATTCGAATTTTGGATTGGTAGGGAAAGCAATGTTGTTAGCAGAGAAAATAATGTTTTTAGTTATTTCATTTGGATTCTCAAAATGCTAGCTTAAATCAAGCCAAGCATAAGATAAGATAAGACAGGGGCTCCAAAGTCCATTTATATACTAGCAACATAATAAGAAATGACCCTGCAGCTAGGTGTTCTCCACTTACTCGTCTATGAAGAAACATGTGCTGAGTACCTGCCCCCCACTCCCGGCCACTATGTAGGGACACACAGATGCACACTCACTATCTTGAGAGAGCCCTTAGTCTGACTGGGAAGAAGCAGGTACACAGATACTAGGGCAATTCAGGAAGAGCAGTATCAGAAACATTCATGGCACTGTGGAGGAATATACCCGGAGCCAGTTGCTGAGTTTAGAACTGCTCGCTTGAACTACTGGTGCTTAATGGTAATTTCACATTTACAAAATAGAACACTGGAGATAATGGTATTAATACAGAGAAGGATTTTGCATGAAATCTCCCTGTTTTCAATTATAGTTTTAACTTTGCTGTTGAAATTGAAAATGTTGATTACTGAGGAGTTTGTAGTTTAGTCTGATACCTTTAAAAATGCAATGTATTGACATGGTTTTTGAAAAAGTAAGTGGCGGGGGGCCTGGGTGGCTCATTTGGTTTGAGTGTCTGCCTTCCACTCAGGTTAGGATCTTGGGGTCCTGGGATTGAGCCCTTTGTTGGGCTCTCTGGTCAGCGGGGAGGCTACTTCTCCCTCTCCTTCTGCCCCTCCCCCTGGCTCATTCTTGCTCTCTCTCTCTTGAATAAATAATAAAATCTTCAAAAGAATACATTTTATAATTTTTTAAAGATTTTACTTATTTGACAGAGACATAGCGAAAGAGGAACACAAGCAGGGGAAGTGGGAGAGGGAGAAGCAGGCTTCCCGCTGAGCAGAGAGCCCAAATGGGGCTCAATCCCAGGACACTGGGATCATGACCTGAGCTGAAGGCAGCCGCTTAACGACTGAGCCACACAGGTGCCCCTAAATTTTATAACTTTAACCAATTCAGACATTTACTTTGGTTGAACTAAATTTTGTTTTGAATTTTGAAAAGAGCCCAAGACTTAAAATTTGCCATATCTAGATATTCTATAGTTGACCATGATTATTCAAGATGTGCAGAGATCTGAAGAAAATTGTCAGTGCAGATGGATACTTCTCTTAAGAATACCATATGATATGCATGAAGATCCAAATCTACAAAAACTGACTAGTTGCACAGTTATGGGATTTATTGGGAGACTCTTTTATAATGGAAATTCTCTTGTTAAGATGATTAAATGTTCACAATGTAATATAGCTAACTTTTTAGGAAGACACCTATTAATTTCAGTATTCAGTATTCATGATAGTACTGGGTAGATCTGTATTATATACTGTATTTTGCTAATTTGGTTAAGGAGAGGTGGCATTTAATGCCCCCATATGAACCTGGTAAAATCTTTCCAGTGGGTGGTTAATACTACAGCACTAGCTTACACATTTGTAACTATGGTTGCCATAGTGTATCATAAGTTTTAAGAGAAAATAAAAGGACTAGTCATTAGCTATTATGTAATAGGCAGCTCTCCATGGTCCAATATCAGTGTTGTAGTCCCTTTGTATCTGGCTTACTATGACTAGCGGCTACCCTGCCAAAGTCCAATTTCTAGTACTAGGAGTGCTGACCCAGATTTCTTTTGGTGGGGCACTTATTGTGATGCCAACTATGCTGTTCTCTCCATTCTGTTACCTTTTGGTTTATAACCTGGCCTGGGTGGTGAAGAGAGAAAAGAAGAATTGAAATCTCTGCAATGGGAGTCTATTTCTTTTCTCTTTTTTCTTTTCTTTCCTTTTTTTTTTTTTTTAAAGATTTTATTTATTCATTTGACACAGAGAAAGAGAGAGAGAGAGAGAGTTAGGCAGAGGGAGAAGTAGACTCCCTGCTGAGCAGGGAGCCTGATGCAGGACTCGATCTCATGACCCTAACCAAAGGCAGATGCTTAAAGAACTGAGCCACCCAGGCATCCCATGCCAGTCTATTTCTTTCAGAAGATAATTCTTCTATCAGAATATAATACTGATAAGCCACACCCTTCTTCATTTTCAGTTCTGCCCTAGTTACTAACAGAGGCCTTGCCGTGGGTCTTCAATGTCTTTCTAGTTCATGAGTCTTTACTCGTAGTTGGGATAGGTCTCTTTCCTTAAGGGAGACCATCTTAGATATTCAAGGACTGATAAGGTCTCTGTTTAATCTTGGGTTTTTCCATTTTCTGTTCTACTTAAACACAGACAAGTCACTTGACCCCTGCCCCTCCTCTTGTGACCAGGAGAGGTCACTGACACCCCCCTCTCCCCCCATGCAGTCTCTATCAGTCCTCTGAAAGGAGCAGGAGTGAATGGTCTTGAGTCAGCACAAAATGCCAGCAGGGATGGGTTAGCTGAGAATCCAGCTCTAGCTAAGCAGAGAGAAACAAGGGTACTGAGGGCGGAGCACCCGCTTTCCCACCCACCTTCTGCCACAGGT
>ML111669.1:0-14565 GCA_003697995.1 Taxidea taxus jeffersonii
TACTACCGCTGTGCCCGGGCTGGCTGCTCCCCCCTGCTTTCTCTCCGTGAACTCCCGGCGCAGGGGGCCGAGCCTGTAGGGGCCCGTGTGCCCTCCTGCCGGGGCCGCTGCCGAGTGGACCCTCCTCCCCCTCCTCACATCAGGTGTCTGGCACAGGGCTGGCCCCATGTTCCAGTGCAGAGCAGTCCAGGCTGTGTGCCCCTGCCTGGCACATTGGAAGCTGAAGGTGCTTTCTTCAGAACCCTAAAATGGCTGTTGAAGGTGTCCCTGGCTGCAGCCCAGCAGTGGCTAGAGAGGCAGGTGGAGGGCAGTGGTTCTCCCAAACAGGAGTCCTGGGGCCTGGCCAGGCCAGGGTTTGGGCCTAATGGCTTTGACTAAATTACCCCCATCCCCCTCGGTTCCGGAAAAGGGGGAGCCAGAGCCACTCGCTATCATTCTGCTCTGACCTTGAAGGGGGCGGTGTTGGCCTGGCTTCTGGAATGGACACAGTCTGCCCTGGAAAGGGCTGGGGGCAGAAGGGGGTGGGGGGCACTGCCTGCGGAAGGTAGGATTAGATCATTAGCTCAGTGACCTCCTAGGGTTTCGATGTGCTGTGTTCTCATCCTACAGCTGGTTTGGTAATGATCTGCAAGTCCCGGAGAGCAACAGCACAGCTCTGCCTGACGCTCTCATTAAAATCTATGCAGCCAAGCTCGGCTTTGTAGCAGCCGGCCCTGCACAGCCTCCTCAGCTCGGGGGGCTGGGGACCCAGTCAGCTGAGAGGTCCTCTGGGCTCTATTTATGCATATGTGTACCAAAAAAACCAAAAAACAAAAAACCCCCCACTTCCTTAAACCCAGAGCCCTTTAAGATGATAAAGGACCCTATGCAGGTAATTGTGTGTCTTTAGAATCCTGTAATTGTAGAATGCAAAGTTTAGTGATACTTAAACTGGGCCGAAGCTGGGGAGAGTGTGCTGCGCTGAAGCCAAGGAGCCACCTCCCTTCCCTAGTCTGCCCAGCCCTGGGGACCTGCCCCCATTCCTGTGGCCCAGGGACCCAGCTTCCAGTCGGCAGTGTCAGAAGTGACTTGTGGCTTTGCCATGGTTGTGAGAGGACTACATTCCAAAGGAGCGGCCGCAGGGAGGGGGCAGGCTGTGCGATCCCTCAGAGGCTCAGAGCAGCTGGCCCAAGCTCCAGCTTGCCTCCAGCGGAAGCTCAAGCGCCCTCAGAAACGACCCTGGCCAATGTCACCGCAGAGCCGAGGCGGTGTTGTCAGGGCTAATGTGAAATCTCTTCCCGTGGCGCCGGTCCTCCGGCTCTGCAGCGCCAGCTTGGACAGATTGAGGTCTCTGTGGCTTTGGTGACCCTGCTTAAGCATTCCCACCGTGTCCCAGCTTTGCTCTCAGCCTGCCTCCCTCCGCAGTCCCCCTCACCTGACCTCGGGGCCTGGGGAGGGGGCTGGTGCCCCAGGGTGAGGGGCTTTTGCTCAGGAGAGATGTCAGGCCTCTTGGGGGCTTCAGGCTTTGAGCTCTCTTGGGGTCCAGCAGACCTGGGACCAGGTGTCACTAGGAGATACACCTCATTCTGTGCCTCAGTGAGGGCTAGGGAACAATTCTGTTATTGTATTAACTTAGTTAACTCACTTGAGAAACTAACCAATTTTTACTTCCTGTCTAGAATGATGTACATGTAGGAGCGTGAGCTGTATGCTCCCAAAGTGCCTTGTTTTCTCTGATATGAATATATTTATAAGGACCTATTCCAGTGGATTCTGGGTGTGGTTGCCACGTCGATTTCAGGGAGTGGGCATCTTTGTAGTAGGGATACAATCTGGAAGTGCGTCCCTCTCCCCTAAGGGTAGGATTAAACCAAACCCCTGAGGTGACCCCTTCTTCTTCACCCTACTCCTCTTAGGCCCTTAGGAGGATGTCCAGTTTTTTAAAGCCCTGTGGCTCCAAGCCTGGTCTCCTTTGTTTCCTTGCCAGGCCCATGTTGTAGACCACATTAGCACCCGGTGACCTGAGAATTCCAAGTAACGATTTTATGATATACATGCATATATGTAAATGCCAACACTTTAAATAATTTGATAAATCTTTGTAGCTACTCAGCCACCTCTGGCGTGTGTGTGTCTGTCTCTAAGGGGAAAAGTGTTTGGAAGGGGACAACGTTGAGAGTCACAGGTGGTGGCCAGAGCTCTGGAGGGAGGTCTGGTTGGGGGTGGGGGGGAGGCTTGAGGAGCAGGAGCCCTCAGGGTCTGGATGGTGTACCCTGTGTGGGAGGTGGAGATGAAGGCCGGAAACCATTTTGGTTTAGAAGGAGACCAAAGTTGGGGGACCTAGAAGCCCAGATCCCTGGCCCTCAGCCAGCAAGGGCTGTGTGTTGGGGCCAGGGGAGACTAGCTGTTGGCCACTTGCATCAGGCAGAAGAGGAGCACTGGCGGAATGCTGATGTTGCCTCCCAGCATCTGGCCGGCATCTTGTCTGCCTGTCAGACCCAAGCAACTTACCTTAAATAGAATGATTTTCAGCAGAATCCGATAAAAAGTTTAGGCTGCTGTACACCCCCTCCCCTGCCTGGGAAGGCGAAGGGGCTGTTTCTATTCTGACCCCAAAAAATGACCTACCCAGGAAGCAACGGTTGTTCTGAGCACAGCTGCTGCGGGTGACAGTCCCTGGGGGTAATTTATGGGCAGACACCCAGTTCCAGTTCCGGGCTCAGTGGACGCAGTAGGGTGGCCTCGGGAGAGGGGCGGGGAGCAAGGTTGGTGACTCCACTGGTCACGCCTGCTGTTCAGGGAGAGAGAGTCACCCACCGGTGTCCCAGGAGAGGGGGCAGAAGTTTTAAATTGTCAGCAACTGCTGCGCCAGCCGCTCTGAGCTCATCGCTGGAGGTGGGGGTGCAGGGGAGGGGGCGCGAGAGCTGGCTCGCCCCGGCGGAGCCCCTCGCTCCACCCTCCTGCTCAGGCCTGTGTTTAGTCAGCACTTGGCTTCCCGAGGCCGGTGACTGACAGGCAGCCAGACGCCCGCCCTGGGAGAAGACAAAATGGTGGTGTCGGGAGCCGCCCTTGCTGGGGAATTGGAGGCGAGGAATGTGGTTCTGGGAAGCAGGCGGCCCCAGCTTAAATTCCAGCTCCTCCACTTGGGAGCTGTGACCCCATGCTTCACCTCGCTGGGCTAATCCTGAGAAGAATGAGCATTTGCTGAGCGCCTACTACCTGCCCAAGACTGCAAACACTTTATCCCAACCTTACACGAGGCAAGGGTCTCATGGCACACAGGAGAAAAACAAGTTCAGAGGTTGAGCTGCCTGAGATCGTGCAGCTGGCCAGGAGCGGAGCCACGCTTCAAACCTGGGTCTCTCCCAAGCCAGTCATGCTCTGTCCACCATGCAACCGAAACAGCTTTCAGATTCTCCCCCGTTCGGAGTTCGGAGTCCTGGTCTTCAGCGTCCTAGGTGGCATGCTAGGGTTTTCCTTCCGGTCCGCCCCACCCTCTGGTGCCCAAGTTTACAGGTACCTGTTGTTTTTGCTCCTGCTCCGAAGTCAAGTGCGCCGGACTGAGGGCCCAACTATCCTAGACCGTGAGAGTTGGAAGTGCCTCGCGCCCTGAACTGCCGGGGAACACAGCGGGTCCCTAGGTGCGGGCTGGGGCTTCCCGCAGGCACCCCCGTGAAGATTGCACACTTAGGCACAAAGACATGCAGACACACACAAGGTGACACCTGCACACATGAGCGGGCACACTTGAGATCCCAGGCCCAGGGACATGTGCACGCGCCGCACCTGGAGCCCTGCCCTTGTGCAAACAAGGACACAGATCAGCACACAGTTACAGGAACACATAATCGCAGGCCAGCCTCGCGCGGTCCTCAGGAGCCACCCCTCCCTTCGCGCTGCCGCCGCCAGTTCCTCACTGCCCCCTCCTGGCCGCCCAGTGGCCAGGGCAACCTGGCAGCTTCTCCCGAGAGTTCTACTCTGGGTGGTTGTCAGCTAGTTCCCTTCTCCATAATGAGGCTGGGAGCAGTTTCAGGTGCTCCTCATAGTCCCTCAGCCCCAGGAGATGACGGTGTCTAGAGGGAGGTCTGAAGCTGGAGGACAAAAAAAAAAGGAAGGAAAAAGGCTTTCACACCCAGAAGAATCTCTCATGGTAGAATTCTCAGTACAGTGGTGGCAGGAGGCCTGCATAGACCACCCCCCCCCAAACTCGGCAGGCAGCCACCCACCCTTACCTGGGGCACCGTGCGCACTTGTTCACGTGGTACACAGATTTCAAGAGAAGCAGACCTCCTGGCCGACAAATCAGAGATCAGGCCTTCTAGCTCCCACATTTGCTGCTCCCTCTCTGGGCCTCAGCTTCCTCACCTATTTGATGAAGAGCTAATTGACCATGATGCATGTGACCCTCCACCCCAGAGTCTCACCATCTTGGGGCACCTCTCTCAAATGTCCCATGCCCGAGTAAAGCACATCCATAAACACGACCCCATGCATTCTTCAGGCCAGTCCTGGGAGGATTTCCAACACAAAGCTTTCAAGTGCTATTTTATGGTTGAGGAAACCAGGCACAGAGGGGCACAGCAACTTACCCAAAGTCACACAGCAAACTGGCAGCAGGAACGGAAAGAGAAATCCTCTTCTTGTGGGCCCCAAGCTGCCTACAGAGTAGAACTCTCCCTGTGGGCTCAGGCCCAGAGCCAAAGAGACAGGAACAACAGAGACTAAAGCCAGAAGCTCAGCCCCTCCCCCCCCCTTTTTTTTGGTTAAAGGTTTTCATTTTGTTCTGTTTAATAATCTCTATACCCAACATGGGGTTTGAACTCACAACCCCAAGATTAAGAGTCTCATGCTCCACTGACTGAACCAGCCAGGCGCACCAGAAGTTCTGTCCTTCTGTCGAGCCCTGAAGGCCAAGGGGAACCCAACAGAGGTCCCAGGTTCCATGTTGAGATGGAGGCTGGGAAATGGCAACTTGTACCCCAGGGGGGTTCCACCACTCCCCACCCCTACTGGCAGCCTGCACAAAGCCAGAGGCAGGCTAAAGAGGCACCCTACTTGGTGGCCACTTGGTAGTCTGTTCATCAAGGTACCACACACGTGAGCGGTATGTGCACGTATGCCTGGACTCCACGGGTGTGTACTCACATGTCGATGTGTGTTCATATGTGCCTACAAGTACACTTAGGAGCAAATTCATAGGTCTGTGTAAAATGTAAGTGTATGTGCTTGCAAGCCTGTATACCTAGGACGGCATTCGTGTGTTTAAACAAGGCGTGTTTGGATGTACATGAATAAATGGTTTCTGTGTATCTGGCAGGTAAATTTATGTACATGTCAGATGTTGCTTGCACACGTATTGGGTTTGTTCATGAATGCACTTGGGTATGTGTGAATGTTCACATGCATTTGCGTAAAAAAGTGGGGTGAATCATGTCCATGCCCATGACAGCTGAGTGTGTGTAAATGTGTGTGCAGGGAAGGCTCCATGTGACTGTGTACACATGACTCATAGTGGTGCCCTCTGCAGAGAATATGATGTCAGTGTTCCCCTAAGCTCTGGTACCGGGTGTGCACTTCTGGCTCTAGCCAGGCACTGGGCTCGCAGCACCCCCACCCCACCTCCGCGTTCTATTCCCCAGACCCATCCTGCTTGGCCAATTTGCAGCCTCTCGCTCCCAGCTCCCGAGAAGGCCTGCAGCAAAGTCAAGGGGCTGGTGGCCAATTAGCGAGGGGGTTAATCAGGGATCTGGGGACCCCTGGGGGGCGGGAAGCCGAAGGCAGGCATTGAGGTTGGCAGGAGCACTTACTGCCTGTCATGGGGGGTGGGGGAGGGGAGAGACAAGGAGGGGAGGCTGAGCCCGCCTGGTGGCTGGAAACCCGAGGGTCTGTCTGTGAATTTGTGATTGCTGAGCACTGATAGCAGTGGGGAGCCTGTGTGACTGTGTGTGCAAAGGGGCACACATACATGGATTTGTGTCCTTGAATGTGGTCCTATGTGCAATGTGTGTACCTGATGGGATACCATCTGTTTAAACATGTGCAGTTTTGTGTCTGTATATGTGGGTGTGTGATGGTGTACAAGTGGGCCTGGGTATGCAAGCATGCCTGGACCCATGTGCACACACGTATACAAGGCCAAGCCTGTGTGTGCATACTCGTGCATGCAAGGGCGTGTGCACACATTGATGAAGGTGCTCCCATGCAAACACATGCACATGAAGTTGACATGGCCCGTTAACGTGTGCAATGGTGTGTGTGTATGTGTGTACTAGTGTGCAGATACACCTGGCTAGACATGCATGTCCGGATGTATTTGCGTGTGTGTGTGTTCTCTGAACGGCCTGCATGTGCCCGTGTGTGTATGCCCGTCGGTCTGCACGTATACAGGTCTCAGCATGTCAGGAGCTGGGGAATGTGAGGCTGGCGGGCTCCGGGCTCCAGGAGAGAATCTGACAGACGACCAGACTTGCCGCAGCCCCCAGCCCCGGGAGCCTGTTTTCCAGCCTGCGGAAGCTGTGAGCCCGTGAACTCATCTTATATTAATAGCTGCTGTCTCCTCACTTATTGCAGGGAGAGGCGGTCATGGCCCCGGCTGGGACTCAACACTCGGGGCTCCTCCCCTCCCCCACACAGGACCTGGGAAGAAGGGAGGGAAAGATGGGCCCTAGGGCTTACCCAGGCAAGAAGGCAGGGCTCAGGGCTCCAGCCCTTGCCTCCCCCAACTGCCCAGCTCACCTCCCAAGCCTCCATAGCTGGTAGGATCAGGCGTGGGATTGGAAAAACATCAGGGCCTTGGACATCCCCCCCCAAACGACCCCCTCACCACACACACATATGCACCAGACATGCAGTGCTGAGTAGCTCCGGGCTGAGAACCAGATGAATCTGAGGCAGTAAGAGACAGAGAAGGCTTTAGTTTGAGAAGGCAGACATGTTCCTTCTCTCAAGGACCCTCCGCTGGAGGGGGACACACAGCCCTGCACTCAGAGGCCCCTATGCTGATAAAGAGGGCAAGACTTCTCTATAATATTTACTTGAGAATTATAGCAAGGTTTTGTATAAACCACATCTTCATGGCCACAAGAGGACTGAGCCAAGAAGGCTTCCTGGAGGAAGCAGAGGGTGCAGGGAGGACCTGAGCTGTATCTACAGAATCCCTGGAGGAGGGAGAAGCCAGCCAACCCCACCACGCACATGGGCTCCAACCTGAGGAGCAGACTGAGATATCCCTCAGGTTGGGCCCAGAACCCAAGGCAGAGAGATGCCAGATACACATTCCCAGCAATGTCTCAGGTCCACCATATTACTACAGGCAGGCAAATAGACTAGGGCCCGCAGCATGGCGGCCTACCCCAGGCTCTCCCAGACAAAGAGCTTTGGCTCTGCTGAGCTCTGGAGCCAGGAGCTGGGATGGGGAGGCAAAGGGCCAAGCCTGCCCAGAATAGTATGGGCACCTGGACCCGCTCCTTCTGGTCCGTCCCTCCACCCCCTCGCCGGTGGAGGCTCCTCGGAAACATGGGTGAGGAAGCAAGGAGGCCCTTCTTCATACCACCCCTCCCAAAGGTCTGGGGTGGCCTAGAGACCTCCAACTTCTCCCCAGCCTGGGGACAAGGCTCCCTGCCTGGGGTTTCCTTGCTGTTCCTGAATTGCTCTTGAAACTCACTCCCTTACCCCGGATAGAAACAGATTTGGAGTCAAATGGACCCGAATTCAAATCCCAGTTCGGCCCTTTACTATGTGACTTTAGGTAGATCCGTTGTCACCTTCAGTGAGGCCTTTCTTGGCATCCCTCCTTTAAAGATTACATGTACTCCCCGTGCCCTTCCCTGCTTTATTTCTCCCCCAGGACTCTGCTCTCTGACATGACCAAATCTTAAAATCTTGTTCTTTCTTATAGTCTTCCCTATAAAATTGAAGTTGTCCACAAGGAGGGCAGTGAATGAATGAGGACTTCTATTCTCAGAGCCTCAACTTCCTCTTCTGTAAGATGGGGAGAACGATAATACCACCCAAAGGGCCATGGTGATGTGTAAAATATTTGGGCCAAAGCTTGGCATGGAGAGGTGCTTGCTGAGTGGATGTCTTTTCCCAAGGACCTTCCAGGAAGGTGGGGAAAGAAGGCTCCCCCTGACCTGGTGGGACCCTCCTGCTTTGTATTTGGACTGGAGCTGTGTGTAGCTCAGCCCAGGTCTGCCTTCTAACAGCTCTGACCCTGCCGCTGTTGGCAGGTCCACTCCCCTTGGGGTCCTGTGGCCAGTGTTGGGGAGGAGCCTTGAACACTAGGTGTAAAAGCTCTTGGCCAGGGAAATGGAGAAAGACCTGAGTCTTGGGGCACCTGGGTGGCTCAGTGGGTTAAAACCTCTGCCTTCGGCTCAGGTCATGATCCCAGGGTCCTGGGATCGAGCCTCACATCGGGCTCTCTGCTCGGCGGACAGCCTGCTTCCTCCTCTCTCTCTGCCTGCCTCTCTGCCTACTTGTGATCTCTCTGTCTGTCAAATAAATAAATAAAATCTTAAAAAAAAAAAAAACCTGAGTCTTAGCCTGGCACAGCTGTGTAGGTTTGAGCAATGACTGCTCCACATCAGGCCTCAATTTCCCCATCTGTACAATGGGGGGGGTGTTCTAAGGGTCCCATCTCCAGGTTTTGACTACTTGGGAGTTCCGGGAGGCTGAGAGGCTTTGCAAGCCAAGAAACAGCTTCCTCTTCAGCCACACTTTCCAAACCTGCTCCTGCCCTTGCCTGGTGAACATACTCTTTCTGGTTCTGAAATACCCTTACTCAGGGACCTGCACACTTATGTCCTCAAGTGCACACACTGACCCATCACTCACCTTTGGATAGAAAAAAGCTCTTCCAGCTCCAGAATGACCATAGTCCCTCCAACCTCCTCCCAAATGTGGCCTCGGGCTCTAAGAATGAATCCCAACACAAATCAGGGGCCAGAATGTCCTAAGCTCCAGGCTTGGGACGGAAGGAGAGGAGAGGCCATTGGCTAACGGAGCACAGGTTGTGGAAATGGATATTCCCTCAGGCCAGTCACTAGCCCTCCCTCGACCTCAGTTTTCTCATCTGTAAAATGGAGAAGATGCTACTGGTGCCGTGGGAGGCTTGTTCGGCATAAACGAAGTAACATAGGCAGTATACTCGGTATAGTGCCTGGCACACAGTAAACACCCACAATTAGAAGGAGCTGTTATAAAGGAGATGGATATGCTTTGAGCATCAACTTCATGCCAAAGCTCCAAACAAAAGCGCATTCTCAACCAGAAAAGGGGTTAGCACCCTGGTTCCTGTCCTCAGAAAAAGATGGGATCCTTGGGGCGCCTGGGTGGCTCAGTGGGTTAAAGCCTCTGCCTTCGGCTCGGGTCATGATCCCAGGGTCCTGGGATCGAGCCCCACATCGGGCTCTCTGCTCAGCGGGGAGCCTGCTTCCCATCCTCTCTTTCTGCCTGCCTCTCTGCCTACTTGTGATCTCTGTTTGTCAAATAAATAAATAAAATCTTAAAAAAAAAAAAAAAAGATGGGATCCTTGGGATGCCTGGGTGGCTCAGTTGGCTAAGTGTCTGCCTTCGGGTCCGGTCATGATCCTGGGGTCCTGGGATGGAGTTCTGCATGGGGGCTCCCTGCTCAACTAGGAGCTTGCTTCTCCCTCTGCCTCCCGTTCCCCCAGCTTGTGCACGTGCGTGCTCTCCTTCTGACAAATAAATAAACAAAATACTAAAAAAAAAAAAAAAAAGGTGGGGTCCTTGCCTGGCAGTGCCCGGGTCTGAGCAGAGCAGAAGGGCCCATTAGCTCAGCCTCTAAAGGGGTGGGGGTATCACCTGTCAGCCTCACCCCACCCTGGGTCTGGAGCTTCCCCAGATCCCTCCACAGACTCCCAGGCTTGATCTAATCCCCTCCCATTCCAGGCTCTCCACCCAAATCGGGCCCACTCCAGCCCCTCCACGCATAGAGACAGAAACAGACTTATCACAAAATCATTCTTTATTGAGCGATGGGTTGGGGATAGGAATAGGGGAGCACTGGAGGCCATACCCCGGTTGGCAGAGGGGTCAGGTGTTGGCTCACACTCTGCCTCCTCTAGGGCACCGCAGGGTGGGGCCTGGCCCCCAGGTCCTGGCTGTGGCGCTGGATGCCAGGCTGGAGTGGACTTGGGGTCCCGCGTGTTCTGGTCCCGGCTGCCTGGCCGGGCTGCAGTTTCCCCCAAACGGCCACCAGAGGGCAGCCCGCCCCCAGCGCAGAGGAATTCTCGGTTGCTCAGGTGATGGCTTCTTAAAAAAATAAAAAACCAGAGGCTGGTGTGTTCTCCCAGCAAACCCGAGAGGGGCGGTCCTGGGGAGAAGGCTCTGGTTTCTATGATCTCTTTGATAAAAAATAAGCAAAAATAATAACAAAATACGTGGTTTCTCTTTCTCCCTTTCCCCCTTCTAGGAACTGAGGTCAGCAATGGGGGTGTGGGGACTGGGGGGTACCCTGGTATGGCCTGGATTTCAAGGTGTGGGTCTCTTTTTTTTCCCCTTACCGCCCATAAATAAGTAAATAAATAGGTAAATAAATAAATTATAAATAGGTACTCTTTTGTATGTGCACATATAAATAGATACATTTTTCTTTCTTTCACCTATCTAGGCAACTGAGTGACTAACCTCTCTGACTCTTTAGCTCGGAAACCCAAAAGTAAAGTGACATGATTAAGGTAAAAGGGGGGGTGGAGGGAGATCAGGGACTTGGAATGGCACTGTAAAACACCCAGCAGCATTCTGGAACTCCAAGCCAGCTGAGCTGTGGGACATTTCTGAGTGGAACCCTGGCCACCTGAACATTCTAGAACCATGGAGCCAGCTGGGCCCTGTAGGGATCTGGACAGAATCTTGTGAAACACCCGATGTCCTAGAACTCCAGAACCAGCTGGGTCTTGGGGGTGTGGAGCTGGGAGGTTGGAACAAACCCCTGGAGGACCTAACATTCTGGAATTCTGTAGTGATCAGGGCTGGAGGGTCACCGGGATAGGACTAGACGTCACTGGGGGAACGGGATCGGAAGGGGATCTTGGAAGATGAACAACAGCAGCAGATAGCCCACAGCACCTTCTGCACATCCTGGTTGCGGAAGGCATAGATGATGGGGTTGATCATGGAGTTATAGGTCGCGGGGAGCAGGGTGAGATAGGTGTAGAGGGGTGGAGAGCGGGCATCACCCAGCAGGCAGTAGACAGTGAAGGGCAGCCAACAGGCAGCAAAGGCGCCAAGCACCACGGCCAGCGTGGCAATGCCCTTTCGGGTGGCCACGTAGTGGGAGGCGGGCAGCAGATGCCGCTGGAGGGCAATCTGCTGGGCATGGCGGCAGACGATGCGGCAGATCTGGGCATAGAGCTGCAACATGATGCCAAACACCATGAAGAAGGCAACGGCCAGGACCACCAGATGGTTCTTGGAGAGTGGATATACCACGCCACATGTGGCCCGGGCATCCAGACAGTTCCAGGCCAGCACGGGCAGCAGCCCCAGGCCCAGTGCGCCCCCCCACACTAGGGCCAGCATCACATAGGTCCGAGTCACCGTTGTCTCTGAATAGTAGGTGAGGGCATTGTACAGGGAAAGGTAGCGGTCGACGGTGATGGCCAGTAGGCTGCCCACGCTGGCAGTAAAGGCCATCGCCAGCACGCCAACCAGCACCAGGCTCATTTCCACCGAGCCAATGCAGAACACAGCAGCGAAGTGCAGGACCAGGCCAAGGCCCGCCAGCAGGTCGGCCGCAGCCAGGCTGCCCACCAGCAGGAACATGGGGGCACGGAACGTGGGAGTGCCCACAATGATGGCCACCACCAGCGCGTTCTCACAGGACACCAGGGTGCCTGAGATGCACAGCACCACGTCCCAGGCCCTGGGGGAGGGCAGCGGGGCGGCTGGGCCTGTGGACCCCTCTGCTGAGCCCACGCTGCTCACATTCACGTTGCCTGAGCCGGCGGAGAGCCAAGCCAGGGGGCTGCCTGCACCCCACATCATGGTACCTGTAGGAAAAAGGCCCTGTGAGAAGCTGGCGGGCTGGGTGCTGGGCAAAGGGGTCTGAACCGGACAAGGTGCCACTCAGGATACATTGTGAATGTGTCTCCTCAGGATACCTGACTGGATCCCTTGTCAGTGCCTTGTCCCCCACTCATGCCCCAGGGCTCCTTCCAAGATACCATTGTCTCCCTGGGCCCATCCCCAACCTCACCCCAGGAGGGATCTATTTTCCTCTCTGCTGTCCTGGGTCCCTCCACTCTCCCTTCCAACTCCCTGGGCCCCACAGGCCTCTTTCTCCCACGTGTGTGACCAGCAAAAAACCAGGTGAAGGACTACATTAAGTGGATGGGGGGCCCGTAGGATTCTGGAGATGCCAGGTAGGCCCAGGACTGGGGAAGGGAAACACATCTCTAGACTGAGGGTAGCTCTGCTCCCTCCCCATCAGGGAGGATGACGCTTAGGTTCTGAGGCTTGCCAGACCCCTCAGGAGTCTCTCTGTATTGCCAGCCCGAGTCTCCGCCCCCAGAGAATGCGCGTGAAGCTCCCTCCAGCCCCCACCCTGCACTCCCTAGGTAACACCACCTAGAAACTCAGCCCCACCCCCAACACACACGGGCCCAGACTTCTGTCCCCGCCAGACCCCTCTTTCTGCCTGATCCTCCGGGTCTTTGGAACAGACACCCTCTGCTGGAGGCCCGGATTCCTGAGTCAGACCCCTCCTTCTGCCCGGACGCCTGGATCTTGGGCCTGACTGCATCCTGCCCGTGTCTAGATCCCTAAGTGAGACACCTCCTGCTCGGACACCTGGGTCCCTGCCTCCGATGACTCCTGCCAGCCCAATCTCAGAGGACCATCAGTCCCTCCAGCGCCTTGGGCCTTGGAGGAGAGCGCACCCCACGCGGGGTCACCCAGATGACGGTTCTCAGCACCCCGGACACTGGGTCCTCGCCTGCTAACCCAGATTCTGGATTCCCGGTCTTAACCTCCGACCTCTGCCGGCCGTTGGGAGCCTGTCCGCTGGCCCTGCTCCCCAGCATCCTGCGTGCCCTTCCGGATGCCTCGTGCCTGCGGCGGGGCCCCCTACTCACCTCTCGGGACCTGGTGCGGCTGGGCCGCGTGGAGGCTCTGCTCCAGTCCGGGCGGCGAACGGTTTGCGCGGACCAGGAGAAGCCCCCGCGGCCGCGGGAGAAGCGGCGTGAGTCACCCGCCCCGCCCCGCCCCCGGCCCCTGGTTCGGTGACGTCAGCGGCCCTGCCAGCCAATGGGTGCGTCGCGCCGGGGCGCAGCGCGCGTCGGCGAGGCATAGTAATGAGGCCTCGCACCGCCCGCTCCCCCATTCATAAAAAGCGACCGTGGCCGCGGCCCCGCCTCCTCCCCACTCGGCCCGCGCTGTCCTTGACGCGGCGCCCTCTGCGGGCGGGGATTTCGGGGGGGCGCCAGTGGGAGACCCTTGGAGAAGTCTCAGGGAGGTTGCGGGGAATATGTAAGGGGAAGGAGAAAGGGGCCCTGGAAAGACTGTGGGGGTGATGGGACCCTCAGATGGCAGAGACCGACGGAATTCGGGTGACGGAGATGGAGTGATGAGGCTGAATGGGCGTCCTCGGTGAGGATGATGGGGGTTGCTGAGATGACGGGGCCCTGAGGTGATGGTGACAGCAGCACGAAGGAGCAGGGAAGTGGGTGGCAGTGACAGTAAGAGCAAGGTGACAGGATCTTGGGGGATGGTGGCCATGAGACGCTGCCAAAGAAAGAGAAGCCCCCAGGGCAACCATAGCAGTGTCAGGGTGACTGTGACATGATGGAGCTCAGGGATCCCAGGGTGGCAGAGGTGATGGCGAGGGAAAGGGAAGATGGAGTGTCCAGATGATAGGACTTCAGGTCACCAGGACCCTGTCACAAGTGCTGAAGTACCCAGGGGACAAAACAAAGTGAAGAGGGTTGTAAAGTAGCTTGGAATGAAGATACCAGGTGACTGTGGTGAACGAGCCCCAGGGTGAGAGGGACAAGGTAGAGGGTCTGGACTGACAGTGACCAGGCAGGTGAGGTGCTGTCTGGGAAGGTCCTCGTGATGCTGGGGCTGGGATAAGGAGCTGCATGACGTCACTCATGTCAGCCCAATAGCGCTCTCCCAGTGCGGGGGGGGGGGGGGGGGGGAAATTTTAAAAACCGGAATTTTTTTTTAAAGGGGTGGGAAAACCCAGGGGGGGGGGGGGCACTTCCCCGAAGCAGCAGGAGAGGGGGAGCCAGGAAGAACTTGGAAGCAGAAAATCTGGCAGCACAGTCCCCAGGGCAGGCCCCTCTCACAATCCCCCATCTTAGGCATTCTGGCAGGGTAGGGCATGGAGAAGGAGCTCCATCTTCCCCAGCCCTGCCTGTCCTTTGTCCCAGGGACATACACCATTTCAGCTGACTTTTCCAGAGGTGACAGATGTGCCCAGGGGGAGAGAAACTGGCTGCTTCTCCTTCCTCTGTCTCTAGCTTTGATCCTCAGTGGATCCCTCCAGGCCTGTGGGATGGGGGTGGAGGACAGGGATCAGGTTAGGGCTTCAGGAAACCAGAGGGGCTCAGATCCCAGGCCCCA
>ML111669.1:14965-29159 GCA_003697995.1 Taxidea taxus jeffersonii
TGACTTCTCCCCTGACCGTGGCGCTGCTGTAGTTCCCTCAGTCAGTGTGGGAAGGAGGTTACAGGCCAGTGGCAGAGTACAAGGGAAGAGGAGAGCGTAAGGGCAAGATGGGGAAGATGATGCATTTCCAGTTGGATGTGGTGAATTGGGGGTAGAGGTGGTCAAATCCTAGTTCCTGCATTTCTTCGCTGTGTTACTTTGGGGGAATTTCTTTGGCACTCTGTGCCTGTCTTCTCATCTGTAAGAGAGGGATAATGTTAGTATCTACCTCAGGATTGGTGGGAGGGCCCGGCACATTCTCAACACTGTGTTAGCTACCAATAGTGTATCTGGCAGAAGGAGGACACCTGGGAGGCATAGGTGTGCAGGTAGTAATTGAGTTTCTAGGGCTAGATGATCTCACTCCGTGAGGAGAAAAGCCCCAGGGAACGCCGCCATTGAGGGCACAGATTGTGGGTGAATGTGTCCTTGCAAAGGGTCCTGGCCTTCCCTTCGCCCAGAACCCCTTCACTTCATTCAGGCCTTTGCCTTCAAGTCAACCCTGAAGCAGGCTTCGTGAACCTCTATCCTAGATTACCCCACCCGCTCTCCCCTCTTTCCTTGAGCTATTATTTCTCAGAGCTTCGCATTCCTAAATTTGTGTTTATTCATGTATTTTCCTTTTTACTTCACATCGGCCTCGCCAGAATATAAGCTCCATGAGGGGAGAGACTTTGTTCTGTTCTGTGCCACCACAGCATCTGGCACTGTAGCAGGATGCTTAGAGTAAAAAACAGTATCTAGAGAAGGTGGAGATATGGAGATACTGATATGCCCAGTATCCAGAAAGGTGGGAGTGCAAAAGAGAGAGCATACAGGGGCATCAGCCTCCTGGAACTCAGGTGTCCGCTCTCTTCCCCATCCGAGCTGGGTTCCAACAACTGCCCCTCTGGTCTCTGCGTTGGGAGAAGATGGCTGGCAGGTTGGCAGGAAAGAGCTACGTGAGAGACTATCTTCTGCTATTCTGAGTGGTAGTAATAGTTTTTTACTTTATTTTTACAAATGTTCATAGTTAATTAATCCTCTCATGAAACGTCTGCACAGTCACCACAGATAAAGTCACTGCAGAGTCTTTCGTCCTTTTGGGCCTGTGTGGTGCCTGACATTCTTTGTTCTGTCCTCATGTCCCACTCGCTCTTTTCTTGAGGTCTTTCTCTTTTCAAACTGACCATGTCTTGCAAGGCTGTCTTTGGGTTCATTTTTCTTTCATAATCCAAGGAATTGTAAATCATCCCCAAGCCAGTTGCCGCACCACTGTCAACATGGGTTCGGACTCCAAATATAAAGATGACATCTGGAATGGTCTTATGCTATTTTGGCTAGTTTACCCCCAAAGTTCTGCCTTAGGTACTGTCACCTTCTCGCTGTGAAGAACATCAGTGACCACATTTCCACTGAAGCAGTTGGTTGGCTAAAACTTCCTGATCCAGAGAGCCACAGTGTAGTTCAAAATGGGAGTTGATCCTCAGGCAGTCGGGGAGGAAAAGAGTACAGTGATATTTCCAGCCATGAGAAACCCCAGACACCCAAGAGACTCAAGTGGAGCTATGGATTTCCCCACGGGCACTCCCTCCATTCTTCAAAACTGCCCGATGCCAATGGGACAATGGAGGCCATCACTGCCAACTGGGTCCCTCTTCCCCAAAGATCTGCTATCTAGAGAAAGGGCTGTCCCTTCCTCTTCTATCCTCATGTCCTTTTCCCTATCTCCTTGCTTCCTCCCCACCACTGATACCCTGTCCAGTCCTTCCTACCTACCAGGTGCCAGACCAGATCCCAGGGCTTACAACAACCCTGGATCCCCATTTCATGGGTGAAGCCTAGAGAAGCTGAAGGACTTGCCCCCCGTCACACAGTACATGGCAGAGCTGGGATGTGAAACTGGTCTATCTGCAAATCCAGTGTGCCTTCCTTTCCCTCCTAAACTCTCCTAGGAGTCAAGTTTGACCAGCCGGATAACATCTGTAGTTCCCCAGGTGACCACCAGATGGCTGTGAGCACTCCATTCCAGGTAAGACTTCTTCCCTTACCATTCTCTCTTCAATTTGGGGAATCCCATGGGCCTAGGCGTTCATGGAAGATGGGTGTGTGTATGAGGCACAGATAATATCCACACAAGCCCCTGTCCAAGCCCCAAGAATCTGGGCATCGTCTGTGCACACATTCTTAGCACAGACCCATTTGTTCATTCACCCAGTATTTACTGACAGTTCCCTGGGCTTTGAGTGGGTGTTTCAGACAGAGAAATGATCTGGCCACATCCCTGCATTTTCTTTTCTTTTCTTTTTTTCTTTCTTTTAATTCTTCCTTTTCTTAAGTAAACTCATGCCACACATGGGGCTCAAACTCACAACCCTGAGATCAAGTCACATGCTCTACAAACTGAACCAGCCCAGCGCCCCCACATCCCTGCATTTTCAATGTTCAATAAAGTTTTATTGAGCATGTGCTACTTTCCAGGCATGGTTCTAGGGACAGAGGATAAGGCAATGAACAAAAGTCCTTGATTTCACGGAGTGGCCATTCTGATGGGGAAAGATGGACAATCTACGAATAAACATATAAAATGAGGGGTGCCTGAGTGGCTCAGTGGGTTAAGCCTCTGCCTTCGGCTCGGGTCATGATCTTGGGATCCTGGGATCGAGTCCCGCATCGGGCTCTCTGCTTGGCGAGGAGCCTGCTTCCTCCTCTCTCTCTCTCTGCCTGCCTTTCTGCCTACTTGTGATCTCTCTCTGCCAAATAAATAAATAAAATCTTTAAAAAAATAAAATAAAATAAATAAAATGAGTTTAAGTAGGGGGCCCCTCGAGGGTCTCACAGACCAGAAGGACAGGACAAACATACAGTCACAACATGATACAATCTGGTTATTTAATAAACACCTACTTAGCCCTTAAGTGTAGAGGGAGTTAACTACAGAAGAAGATAAACATGGCTCCTGCCTTCATAGAAATTACAGCCTAGGGACGCTAGGGTGGCTCAGTGGGTTAAGCCGCTGCCTTCGGCTCAGGTCATGATCCCATCGAGTCCCGCATGGGCTCCTTGCTCAGCAGGGAGCCTGCTTCTCTCTCCGCCTCTGCCTGCCTCTCTGCCTGCTTGTGTGCTCTCTCTCTCTCTCCTCTCTGACAAATGAATAAATAAAATGTTTAAAAAAAAAGAAATTACAGCCTAGGATACAAAAGAGTAATTAATTATACATTTGATACGTGTTTTGAAGGAAAAGGGAAGTATCATGAATGGGGAGGAGAAATGAGGTAGTTTTAGGGGCCTGGGACACACTCGGGTGAAGGTGCCCAGGAAGCAGATGGACCCACTGGGTCCTGGGTTCACATCCTGGCCCCCCTCATTGTAACCATGTGCCCCTGGGCAGGTTATTTTACTTCTTTTTTTTTAAGTTTGTTTATTTATTTACTTATTTTAGTAATTTCTACACCCAGAACCCCAAGATCAAGAACCACATGATCTTTTGACGGAGCCTGCCAGGTGCCGGATTTTACTTCTGAAGCCCACAAACTGGGGATAACAAAAGCCATGCCTAGAGGGTAGTCATGGACATTAGATGAGAAACTGCAAGTAAGCTCTTAGTGGAATGTATACTCTACTAAGAGTAGGAGGTCAGTAGTGTGAACTATGTATTATTAGTTACAGGTGGCAGCTGGGGAGGGAGCACTGGGCTGGAGATGCAGATAGGAGACCTGATGGCTTTCAGATCAGAGCCAATGGCAGAGGAATGGCTAAAATGATCCCAGGAGAGGTGGAATAGGTCTCAAGAAGGAATTGGGCCACCAGGAAGAAGAGGGGGAAGGAGGGGCAGTAAAGGGGAAAGAGAGTGGAAGTGAAAGAGAAGGGGGAAAAAAAGGAGGTGCCCTCTAAGGAACCCGAGGAGAAGATACAGAGGGGGAAAGAACTAGAAGAGGCAGGGGCCAGGGCAGGAGTTGAGGCGGAAGGAAATCTGTGGAAACCCCCAATTGTCCTGCTACTAATGAGACTAATAACTTGGTCGGAGGGTGTGGTGGGAAGCTGAGGGGCAGAAGAGAATAGGGTGCAAGGGGTGAAGCAAGGTGGGCGGTCAGAGTCCAGGGGTCAGGCGAAGCCAGTCCCCGGGCGTGGGGCCTATTTGGGTTCACACAACAAGGTCCGGCCTGCAGGAAAGTCACCTTGTTTCGAATCCAGATTTTGCACTGTGACCTCCGCCTACTCACTCACCTTCCTGAGCCTTAGTTTCCTCACCTGTGAAGTAGGGATACTAACTACCCATCGAAGTTTTCGTGAAGCTGCTGGTGAGGACCCCCAGGACCAGGTGTGCTACTACACCTGGATCCCGCCCCCTTTTGTCCGAGCCCGGGCTCAGATCGCAGAACCTAGCTCGGCCGGCCTGCGCCCACCACCCACGCCCCCATATGACCCCGCCCCCGACGACCGGGCCCCACCCCGACGGCGGGACTGGCCCCGCCCCAGAATGACCCCGCCCACCTGGCCACGCCCAGGTTGCCTGGGTCTCGCTCCCCACATCCCCGCGGAGCCGAGTCCGGGAGGGACGCACTGCACCAGCTCTCCGCCGACCCCCGGCCCCGCCCCGCCCATGGCCGCGCCGGGACCCCGCGCCTTACGGGTCGCGCTCTGTGGCGGCTGCTGCTGCCTTCTCCTGTGTGCCCAGCTCGCTGTGGCTGGTAACGCGGACCAGGGTCTGGTTGGAGGCCCAGCCCCGGCAGGGGCAGGCGGAACCTGCCTTCATCCAGCCGCCGGTTCTGGAGCGGTCTGGACTGGGGGCGGGGGCGGGGGGCAGCTGGAGGGGACTTTCCAGAGAGTTCAGGACTCGAGCGGTGGGTGAAGGGGGTTCTAGCCATATGTGGAGCATCTGTATATAATAGGCTCCAAGTGTTTGGAAGTGAAGGGACCCCAGGTATGTCTGGGGTAGGCAGCTCCACATCTATCAGGGAACCCCAGGTGTAAGCAAAGGGAGGGGACTCTGGGTGAATGTGGAGGAGGTTGGGGTGTGTGTAACCGTGTGCTTGTGGAAACTCCAGGTGTATAGTGGGCCTTAGGGGATCCAGGTGAGTGTATGTGTGCAAAGGGGTGAGCACCACAGTAGCGGGGAAGGGCGGGTGCAGCTCAATTCCAAGAAGTTGCTCCCACTCCCAGGTAAAGGAGCTCCAGGCTTTGGGCGGGGAGCTCTGCTCCGCATGAACATCTGGCCAGCTGTCCGAGGGGCCTGCAAACAGCTCAAGCTCTGTGAGCATTGTGTGGAGGGGCACAAGGCACACAACCTCTCTGGCTGCGTGTGGGAGCAGTGCCGGCCAGAGGAGCCAGGTATGGAGGTGGGCCCTCCCCAAATCGAGTGCCCCCAGTTCAGAACCCCAGGGCCTTGGCCCCTCTCCCCAAATCTCTCCCCTATACCTTCTCCCACCAGGACACTGTGTGGCCCAAGCTGAGGTGGCCAAGGAAGGTTGCTCTGTCTATAACCGCTCGGAGTCGTGTCCAGGTAAGAGGACTCCTGCTGGCCTAAGCTGAGTTGGAGAGAGGGGGCTGAGGTGTCCCCAGCCAGAGCCTTCCCTTCAGGAAGGAACCGGCCGCTCTCGGGAAGCGGACTATGCTCACGAACACCTAGGTCCACTTTCAGTTCTGCCTTTAGCTCATTGAGAAGTCCCTTCCCCTCTCTGGCTTATTTCCCCATTTAAAAATTGGCACAGCAAAGGATCCAGGACAGATGTGTGGAGGGGTTGGAGCAGTGAGCTCGTCTAATTTAAAACAGTGAGGACTTCAGAATCCGAAGTTCAGAAGGGAATGGAGGAGGGCTTTCTGGAGGAGGTGTCATCAGAGATGACCCTTAAAGGTAGAAATGGAGAGAGGGCACATCCGGTGGAAGGAACTGTATGACCTAAGGTTTGAAAGTATGTTAGCTGGACCTGGATCTGGAACAGGGGTCCTGATGTGAATCAGAAGTCCAGCTGTTGGCCTGGGCTGGGTTCTTGGTGGGAGTCAGGGAGTGGGAGAGATGATTTAGTATGGATTCCCTGTCTTTCCAGCTGCCCACCACTACCCCACCTATGAACCAAAGACAGTCACAACAGGTAGGTGCTACCCGGAAGAATGGGAGCGGTGGAAGGACTAGAGGGGCCAGCAAAGACAGCTGGGCTCAGGTGCTGACATGCCCTGTGACCTCAGCCCTGTGACTTCTGCTGAGACTGTTCCCACATCTGTAAAATGGGCTGGGTAATACCTCACAGAATTGCTGCGAGGATTTTATGAGCAGGTGTAGAGAGCCTAGTTCAGTGTCTGATGCATAGAAAGAGATCAGGAAGTGATGGGTCTGTCCCTCTCCTCCCACCAGTTCTGGGAGCTCAGGCTGACCCTCTCAGGACCTGCCCTTGGTGCTGAAGCGTTCCTGGCTGGCTCAGGCCACCAGTGAGGTGTAGCTCAGTGACTACCTCAAAAAGCAGGCTCCTAGCAGAGCAGAAGCAAGAACTCTGCCCCTTGGTTCCTACTGCCCCTCAGGGCCCAGAGGTCACCGGGCTTGATAGGGATGGCTGCAGAGGCTTTGGTTAATTAAAGCCAGAAACTTGATCTTGGAGGCTGAATTATTGATGGCTCAGCTCCCTCTGGCTGAGCCCTAGATCGGTCTTGGGCAGCTCATTTCTTCCCTCTCCTATTTTCCCCCCAGTGTCCTTCTCCCTGTGGTGTAGCTGGGACCACCCTTTGCCCTTCATATTCTCAGACCCCCCTTACACAAGCTATACCCACCGAGAGGTAGACCCAGCTCCCAGCTGGGCCCCTCTCCACTGCCCCAGAATCACCTTCTGCCACCAGCCTTGCCCTGGCACCTGGCCTAGGGTCTGAAATCGAATCCCTAGTGGGAGTTGATGGCTAACGTGGCACAGGTGGGAGCCACCCAGACAGCCTGGCAACTGGGCACTAAGATGGGCCCGGGCGGGGGGTGGGGGGGAGCAGAAATGTTTAGGGGACACTGTGTGACTGGCTGTCTTAACTGTGAGGTGACTTTGGGCAGGTTTGGTCCTCAGAAACCAGCTTCTCCCTCTGACGTACATCACCTAGTCTCCATTTATGCACTTGGTAGAGCATGGGTCTTCACTTCTTCCTTCTGTAAGGGCTCTGACATCGGGTGACTCCAGGGTGTTAGGACTTAGGAGTACTGAAAAGGGACAGTATCATCTGCATTTTGGTTTTGAACCCTGAAAACCAAGGCCAAAGGAAACTCTGAGCCGAAGGGGTCTGGAGGCCCAGCTTCTGGGTCCATCCTTACCTCACCGGGCCAGAGTGGGATAGGGAGGGATAGAAGGGAGCTCATCGCTCTCAGGACCTTGCCATCCTGAGCCCAGAGAGGATGTGAAAAGACATCAAGCCACAGAGCAACTGGGAGCAGAGCCAGGGCTGGAGTCAAGCCCCGCCCCCCACCCCACCCCCCACTAGCCAGGCACTGTCCTGTCCCTCCCACCGGCACTTCCCAGCTGGCCACAGGATCTGGGCCAAACTTCTTCTTTTTTAAAATTTTATTTTATTTTATTTTTTCAGTGTTCCAAGATTCATTGTTTATGCACCACACCCAGTGCTCCATGCAATATGTGCCCTCCTTAATACCCACCACCAGGCTCTCCTAACCCCCCATCCTCCTCCCCTCCAAAACCCTCAGTTTGTTTCTCAGAGTCCACAGTCTCTCATAGTTCATCTCCCCCTCCGATTTCCCCCAATTCACTTTTCCCTTCCTTATCCTAGTGTCCTCCGTGTTATTCCTTATGCTCCACAAGTAAGTGAAATCATATAATTGACTCTCTCTGCTTGACTTACTTCACTCAGCAAAATCTCCTCCAGTCCCGTCTATGTTGATACAAAAGTTTGGTATTCATCTTTTCTGATGGAGGCATAACACTCCATTGTACATATGGGCCATATCTTCTTTATCCATTCATCTGTTGAAGGGCATCTTGGCTCTTTCCGCAGTTTGGCAGCTGTGGCCATTGCTGCTATGAACATTGGGGTACAGATTGGGCCGAACTTCTGAGCCTGCTGCTCGAGGCTCCCTTTGTGAGGACTGGGGCCTCCAGGAGGCCTGTGCTAGTTATCGGGGTGGGGTTGGGATCCTGGTCCACAGTGACCCGCTATGACCTGCACCCTGCAGGGAGCCCCCCAGTTCCCGAAGCCCACAGCCCTGGCTTTGACGGGGCCAGCTTCATTGGGGGCGTCGTGCTGGTGCTGAGCCTGCAGGCAACGGCCTTCTTCATCTTACGCTTCATCAAGGCCAAGGACAGCACCTACCAGACACTGTGAGTACCTGGCCAGCCACCAGAGCCCCAGCTCCCTTCCCCAATCCCACTCTTGCCCTTTGGGTCCCTTTTAGTGCCAGTTTGCAGTCTTTTCAATGGGGCGGCCCTAAGGGCAATGTCTGCCTCCTGACGTCACCCATGGGAACAGCACCTCTCCCTCCTCAACACATGGGGTTCCCTCTGTCCCCTGTTGGCTGGGGCCAAGACTCAGCCTGGACCTGTGTCTGAGAGCCCAGCTGAGCCTACCTGTCTTTGTCCCTCATGCTGCCAGCAGGGAGGAGAGCCAATAGGTGACACCCCAGGCAAGCCTTCATTTTGCAGCCCTGTGGCTGCAGGCAGGAGCCTGGGACACGTGTGCGGTTTGGTTTTCCTCTAGGAAGGGGAGCTGCCCTGAGGCCCCCGTGTGCCTGTGTGTGCAGTGGGGCGGGTCGCTGTGGCCTCCCTTAATGTGTGTGCTTCCGGCCACTGCCTGCCGTCAGGGGGTGGGGGTCCTCGCCCAGCCGAGGCAGCACCACTAC
This sequence comes from Taxidea taxus jeffersonii, assembly GCA_003697995.1. Classification (NCBI taxonomy): domain Eukaryota; kingdom Metazoa; phylum Chordata; class Mammalia; order Carnivora; family Mustelidae; genus Taxidea; species Taxidea taxus. The sequence continues at coordinate 23,802 of ML111669.1, forward strand.
CTTGAGTGCCCTCTCTGTCTGGCCTCTGCAGAATCTGACCCCCTTCAGGCCTGGATTCCACAGGAGAAGGAGGACGAAGAGGGTGCCCTCTTGGCCCCCTTGTAGGCACTGGGGGTGGGAAAAACTTTGGCCACCAATGTCTGGCCCCTGTGGGCTGTCAAGCAGGTTCAGAGCCTCCTGTCCCGGGCCTGGTACCTGCAGCCGAGAGCATTCTTCAACGGTCTCCTGTCTTACCCATCCTGCCTGCGGGCCCCTGCCTGGCACGGGGTCTGTGCCTGCCTCTCCCCATCCGCCTGGCCTAGCACTGCCCTCAAATAAAAGAACTCTTTGCAGCACTGTGCTCCATGTTCCGTGTCTTGGGCTGCGTGTACATCTGGGGGGGGGGGGTAGGATATTGTCCTCTCCTACGTGGGAATTCAGCCTTGAACTGCTACTATCGCGTCTCTCTCTCTCTCTCTCTTTTTAAGATTTTATTTATTTATTTGACAGAAAAAGAGAGAGAGCACAAGCGCGAGCGAGCAGCAGGCAGAAGGAGAGGGAGAAGCAGGCTCCCCTCCTAGCTGGGAACCTAATTCAGGGTTCCATCCCAGGACCTTGGGATCATGACCTGAACCAAAGGCAGACACTTAACCAACTGAGCCGCCCAGGCACCCCAATCACCTTTTAAAACATTTATATTTGTTATATGTGTTTAACCCTCCCCCTGCTGTCTGGCCCTTTATAGATAAGTCTATAGAGACTCAGCAAGGTAAGTACATTTGCTCAAGATCACACAGGGGGACGGGGCAGGGCTGGGCTTGGAATCTAGGTTTTTCTGACTTCAGAATAAGCAGAAGGCCAGAATTCCCCTGCAGAGGCATTTCCAGGCTCTCTCAGCGACTAAAGTTAGGTCCCCACCCCAGTGCCAAGGTGGAGATGCCCCTCGCACTCAACAGCCCCTTCTGCACTCCTGGCCTTCCTCACTCAGGGCTTCCTGGAAAGCCCCTGCCCTCCCATGCCCACCTCCTCCCCCACCCCTGTCCAGAAGTCCTCCCTGGCTGATAACATCCCCCACGGCTGGGCACCAGCTGGAAACAGAGCACGTGGCTGAGAGTGACAGCGTTATCTGATTTCATCCCATGATTGTCCAAGGAAGCAGAGGGACCATAGAGGGTCACGGTGGCAGCGGCGAGGTCAGCCTGCGGAGCCCTGCAGCTCTGTGTGAATGGGAGGAAGAGATTTCCCAGCTCTGGCCCTGCTTTCCCATCTGTAAAGCAGGGTCACAGCAGGGTCCATCTCAATGGCATGCAGGGCGACTCAGAGCAGGTGCATGTGCTCCATCCGCACCCAGGTCACTGTCACCCCTCCAGCTGTGTAGCCTGCATAGCCTTCAGCTTCTGCCTCCCCCAGGTCCAGCCTCTCTGCACTCCAGCTGGGTGGGCTCTGAGGGGCCCGGGGGGTCAGGGAGAGTCCACAAGCAGTTCTGGCTCCTCCTTGGCCTCCCAGCTCATCCACACCACCATTGCCATGCAAACAGTCCCCCTCCTTACCCCCCACATCAGAGCCCCCATCTCAATCATCAGCCTCCCCTTTGAGTACCCCTCTCTCCATATTTGCATCTCCCTCTTGCTACCTGGCCTGTCTTGCTTTCTGTCTGCTCCAAGCCTTTGCACACACAGTTTCTCCTGCCTGGCCCCCCCCCCTTTCCCCTGGCTTCACCACCCAGCACTTAAATGAAGGTGGGGAGAATGCGCCTTCTTTCCAGGGCTGAGGGAGGAAATTCCCCCACCGCCTTCTGGTTTTCCACTCAGTTAAGGACCTTTCTTTATCCGGGAGTGCCTGGGTGGCTCAGTGGGTTAAGCCTCTGCCTTTGGCTCAGGTCATGATCTCAGGGTCCTGAGATCGAGCCCCTCATCGGGCTCTCTGCTCAGCGGGGAGCCTGCTTCCCGCCCCCTCTCTCTGCCTGCCTCTCTGCCTAGTTGTGATCTCTGTCTGCCAAATAAATAACTTATTTTTTAATACTTTATTAAATAAGTTCAAGAATAGGCAAAACTTAAAAAAAAAAAAACAAACGACCCTTCTTTATTGGATGTTTGCTTTTTCCAAAGTGGTAAATGCCTGCAGGAAACAAAAGGTCTATACAGGAATGGATATGAAAAGTGAGGAACACTTTCCCCCCGCCCCACTCCCCAGAAATAACTATGCTTAACAGTATGTTTCAGACCCTTTTTGTAAATTTACACCGTACATACGTGCATTCAGTGTTCTTAAAACACAAAGTGGGATTGGGCTGTACGTATTGTTCCACAACTTTGCCTCTTCCATTAGAGCTCAGATTTGCCCTATGACGTGTCCAGGTGGTGGTATTTTATTCGCCTGTATTCTATCAGTGCTCAGCTGGGTCTCTTCCATATTGTTTTTTTTTTTTTTTTTAAGATTTTTTTTAGAGAGCATGAGCAGAGGGAGAGGTGGAGGGAGCAGGGAGAAGCAGACTCTCTACTGAGTGGAGACTCCCACGCAGGGCTCAATACCTAGGACCCCGAGATCATGACCTGAGCTGAAGTCACACACTTAATGTACTGAGGCACCCAGGAGCCCCCATGCTAATTATTATAAAGAGCACATGATAATTTTTTAAAATTAAGTCATCTCTGTGCCCAACGTGGGGCTCAAACTCACAAGGCCAAGATCAAGAGTCACATGAGTCACACCAACTGAGCCAGATAGGTGCCCCATTCAAAAAAAAAAAAAAATTATTATAAGTAACACATGATGGGGCTCCGGGGTGGCTCAGTCAGTTAAGCATCCAACTCTTGCTTTTGGCTCAGGTCACGATCTCAGGGTCGTGAGATTGAGCCCCACGTCTGGCTCTGCACTCAGTGTGAAGTCTGCTTGAGATTCTCTCTCCCTCTCCCTCTGCCCCTCCCACTCATGATCTCTCTCTCTCTCTCAAATAAATAAGTACATCGTTTTTTTAAAAATAACACATGACTAAAAAAAAATAACACATGGTAACTAGACTTGTCTGCAGATCTTCACACACCTGCAGGAGAGTTTGGGGAGGAGAGATCCCTGGAATTGGAGCTTCACGATCTCAGAGAGTCCTTCTCATGGATTCATCCTGTCTGGCAAACTTGGCCCTACCTTCCCCGACACCTCCTGCTACCGCAGCCCCCCCCCCGCCCCCCACGAGTGCTGGTCCCGGCATAGAGAAGGCCTCCAGCGCAGGCCTTATGAACAAATGACCAAGTGGATGGAGGAGTGAACCAACAAGCCAATGAGCCTTCCCTCCCCTTTGCTATCCCCTGAGGATTCTCTCCAGCTCAGACCACAACCCTCACATCTGGCCTGTGGCAGCTGCCTCCTCACTGGCCTCCCAGCCTCCAGGCATGCCCTGCACAGTTGCCCACTCAATGGCCCGCATACATTAGCATCTATTTCCTAGGTGCTGCTGGGGGCTCCCCAACAGACTTGAGAGTGGGCATGAAGTCACTTTGCCAAGTGTGTGTCTGCCCAGTAGGGAGCTTCGGCCAAATCTCTGTGGCTCTGAGCACATAAGTGCCAGGTAGTGACCAAGCCATGTCCTGTCTCTGGGTCTCAGTTTCTCCTTGTTTATTCATTCATTTAACCAATATTTATTGAGTGACTGCTTTGTGCCAGGCCTATAACCCAGGGCCAGGAATGACTGCGAGCCAGGCTGTGTAGGGACCAGAGGCCACACACAGACCATACCCAGCAGGACTCGTGGAGTGCAGTAGGTACCCAGCAAATGGTAGCCATGGCTGTAACCCTTGACAAAGACCGGGGAGGGGCCCCCAGGGGAGATGACGGTAGGGCTGGACCTCTACAGACAGTTGGGGTTTCGAAGGGGGAGACGGAGAGGAGGGCATCCCACATGGAAAGCACAGAACAAGTGAAGGGGCAAAGGCTGAAAACCCTATGTGACTCCAAAGGTCTGGAGAGATGGCTGCAGAGCCCCGGAAGCCAGGACCAGAAGTTAGGACTCCATCCTGGCCTGGCCTCTGGGGCTGAGGGAGGAAATGCCTCTACCCCCTGCTGGCCCTAGCCTGGGTGGGGTGTCCCTGGGGAGGGACAATGGGCAGGAGTCTTGCTTCATGTTCTCCCACCAGCCTGGCCCCTTTATAAACTGGCATCCTCCCTCAGGGCACCAGCAAGATGGGGCTATTGTGGACCCCATTCTCCCTTTACGCTCACCTTGCTTGGGAAGCTGGCCTGCCTAAGGACCCAGGGCCAGCCCAGCTGCCCAGGTAGCAGCCTAGGATGTCCTCCCCACCAACTGTCACTCCTTCCCTGGGTGTCCTTCTCCCACCCAGGCACATTAGCCTCAAGGAGCAAGGTGGGAGTTTGATCTTCTGGGCTCTGTGCTGTAAATTTATGCAAATAGATGCAAAGGGTGCAAACCCTTGAGCCTTGGCAGCTCTGGAGGCAAGGGTCCTGACAGCTGGAATCTGGGAGATGGAAAGAGAACCACATATCTGGAGGAGATAAGCCCACTCCCCCATGTCCACCCTGGGTCCGCCCGGCCCTGCATCTTCCTGCAGAACCCAGGAACTGGAAGCCAGCAAAACTGTCTTCCAGTTGTCCTGGAGCGCCAGGAGGTCGTGGAGAGAAAAGGGCTCCAGGCCCTTAAGCTAAGGGATCCCAGGAAGCAGGCAGGGAAGTGGAGTGAAGTGGGGAGGCTGGGGATGCAGCAATTACTGTCTCTGCTGAGAGGCCATGACCAAGGGGCAAGGAACCCAATGTGTGCTGGGCCCCAGGCTGGGCCCCCAGCACCCTAAGGTTGACTCTGTGAGGTAGCTGGTTCTCTCCCCATTTTGCTGAGCAGGAAAGTCAGGTCTGGAGACGATGAGCTGGACGGTCATGATCTCAGAGCCAGTAAGGAGCCACTTCTGGCTCTGTGTCCCTCATTGCCCTGGGCACAGGGTGGGACTTAAGACACCTTGGCCTCTGACCTTTCTGGGAAACGTGGGCCACCTGGCAAGATGGGCCCTGGGGTGAGCCTGGTGAGTGGGTGGGACCATGGCCGTCCTCTCTCTCTTTGTTTTCTGTCCCCAGGACTAGAGAGGGCTGTCTCTGCTTGGCTGCTGTTGAATGAGCCACTGTGATTGCCCCCCCAGGGGGATGGAAGGCTGGAGAAGTGGGGAGGGTGAGGAGAGAGGCCTGGGCACCCTCCCCTCTGGTTTGTGGGCCTTGGAAGTACTCAGACCTCACAGCCAACACTCTGCCTTTTCCTGTGCTTCAGAGCCAGGAACTCGGCCTCAGGCAGTGCAGGTGGGGGGGTTGGGGGGGTGGGGTGGGGGGGTGGCCCAGACCGTGTAGAGAGTCTCTTCGGGGTCCCAGTGGAGTCGCCAGAGCTCC
>ML111670.1:11186-71235 GCA_003697995.1 Taxidea taxus jeffersonii
TCTAAGATAAATAAATAAATCTTAAAAAAAAAGATTTGAGGGACGCCTGGGTGGCTCAGTTGGTTAAGTGGCTGCCTTCGGCTCAGGTCATGATCCCAACGTCCTGGGTTTGAGTCCTGCATCGGGCTCCTTGCTTGGCAGGGAGCCTGCTTCTCCCTCTGCCTCTGCCTGCCACTCTGTCTGCCTGTGCTCGTTCGCTCTCTCTCTCTTGACAAATAAATAAATAAAATCTTAAAAAGAAAAAAAGATTTGAGCATTTCAATGCATGTAAATTTAATCTTAAAAAAAAGAAAAACAAAACAAAACAAAACAAAAAAACAGGCTCAACAAGAAAAAGGTCACAGAATAAGATAAATGACCCAATCACATTTAAATAAAGTTTAAATGCATATATATATTTTTAAAATCCCTACTTTGCCAGGAAACATACTAACAAAAGATGGTGGATAGGAGAATGGGAGGTGAGCATAGAGATAAGAGGGAAATATATATAAATGAAAGATGTAAAGTCTTTGAATGAAGCTGGGCTTTTTATTAAATTAACCCTACGCACATGAAATCCAAAAAAAAACCCTAATAAAATATTGCTACTTATTTTTATTTTTATTTATTTATTTTTAAAGATTTTATTTATTTATTTGACAGATCCCAAGTAGGCAGAGAGGCAGGCAGAGAGAGAGGAGGAAGCAGGCTCCCCGCTGAGCAGAGGGCCCGATGCGGGGCTCGATCCCAGGACCCTGGGATCATGACCTGAGCCGAAGGCAGAGGTTTTAACCCACTGAGCCACCCAGGTGCCCCTGCTAGTTATTTTTAAAAATCTCTTTGGAGTTAAGTAATACTACTTTACACTTAGATTAATGAGAGAAGAACAAACTATATTTTCATGTATTCTTCCGTTTAAGCCTCAAAGCAACCCACTGGAGGGTACTACTATTAAAATTCCATTTTTAAAAGATTTTATTTATTTATTTGAGACAGAGGCAGACAGAGAGAGTGCAAGAGCGGGAGGAGGGGCAGAGGGAGAGGGGAAAGCAGACTCCCTGCTGAGCGCAGAGCCTGCCAACAGGGGGCTGCATCCCAGGATCCTGAAATCGTGACCTACACTGAAGTCAGACGATTAGCCTACTGAGCCACCCAAGTCCTCAAATTCCAGTTTTTTCAGTTGAGGAAACTGAGGCTTAGGGAGCTAAGAGTGACTAGACACAAGTCATAGAGGAGACTCCAGGATCCAAACGGAGGCAACCAGACCTCAATGCGTACTCTTTATTCTTTTCATTTTTTTTTATTGCAGGAAAAAATGCACATGCACACACATATAACATAAAATTTGCTACCTTAACCATTTTTTACAAGATTTTATTTATTTGACAGAGAGAGACACAGCGAGAGAGGGAACACAAGCCGGCGGAGTGGGAGAGGGAGAAGCAGGCTTCCCGATGAGCAGGACCCTGGGATCATAACCTGAGCTGAAGGCAGACTCTTAACAACTGAGCCACCCAGGCGCCCCATCTACCTTAACCACTTTTTTTAAAAGATTTTATTTATTTGACAGACAGAGATCACAAGTAGGCAGAGAGGCAGGCAGAGAGAGAGGGGGAAGTAGGCTCCCTGCCGAGCAGAGAGCCCTATGTGGGGCTCAATCCCAGGACCCTGGGATCATGACCTGAGCTGAAGGCAGAGGCTTAACCCACGGAGCCACCTGGGCGCCCCTACCTTAACCATTTTTAAGTATACAGTAAGTAGCATCAGTCATATGTCCATCGCTGTGCGACAGACCTCCAGGGAGACTCCCTGCTGAGTAGGGAGCCTGACCTGGGGCTCGATCCGACACCCATGAGCTCAGGACCTGAGCTAAAACCAAGAGTCAGATGTTTAACTGACTGAGCCACCCAGGAGCCCCTCAGGTTTTTAAAGATGTATTTATTTATTTATTTATTTGTGAAGGAGCAGGAGGACAGGCAGAGGGAGAGGAGGAAAGAATCTCAAACAGACTCCACACTGAGGGCAGAGCCCAATGTGGGACTTGACCCCACGACCCCAAGGTCACAACCTGAGCCGAAACCAAGAGTCACGCACTCAACCAAATGGGTCACCCATAAACCCTTTGGCCATTTTAAAATCAGGTTATCTTTGGTGTGAGTTGTAAGAATCCTTTATATATTCTGGATACGAACCCCTTATCAGAGACATAGTCTGAAAATATTTTCTCCCATTTCACAGGTTGCCTTTTCACTCTGTTGACTGTTCAAGTTTGATATAGTCCCACTATATATATACTTTTATATATATATATACTTTTGCTTTTTTTTAAGTTTTGTTTCCTTCCTTATTGTTTATTATTTACGTATAATAAATACCGAAATACTTAATAATAATAAATTACTTAAATAAATTTAAGTAATCTCTACATGCAACATGGGGCTTGAACTCACGACCCCGAGATCAAGAGCCACACAGTCTTCTGGCTGAGCCAGTCAGGCAGCGCTGCTTTTGGTGTCCTATCTGTGAAATCCAGTGTCATGAAGCCTCAGAGCCTAATCTCTGAAAGGTGTTTATCAAATGTTAGTTGTAAACCTATTAATAAGTTGTGAAATCTAGTGGGTTGTAACAGGTATTTTTATTTATTTTTTTTAAAGATTTTATTTATTCATTTGAGAGAGAGAGCACAAGCAGAGAGAGAGGGAGAAGCAGGCTTCCCATTGAGCTGGGAGCCCAACATGGGGCTGAATCCCAGGACCCTGGGATCATGGCCTGAGCTGAAGGCAGAGGCTTTAACCCACTGAGCCACCCAGTGCCCCAGGAACTGGTATTTTTGAAAGAACAGAACAGAATAAAAAATATCAAAGGAGTCACCATCTGTAGTATGGCTCATTGTTGTTTTAGAAGCTCTTCTCCAGTGTGTGTGTATGGACAGATGAAATGAAACAGATTTCTTCTGCGGGCTATGGTTAGGAACTTGAAAAGCATCGCACTCCTTCATATTGCACTTGGACCTGGCAATGGCCCAGCAAGGCTGAACATTTTCCAGTACTTATAATACAGTCATCACACAGCCTTTGGTGGGCCTGACTATAGTAAACATAAAAGGACCCGTTCTTGAGCTGTCAGGACCACATTTATGTGGCACCCTAGTATCCACAAAAATAGAAAATCAACTGTCACATTCAGTTAATGTTCTTGATGTGAACTTTATGGGTGATGTTTGTTTTGATTTCCTCGTTGTAAAAGAGTTATAAAGATTGTATATATCTGGTTTTCTGCCTGTAAATATCTATAAAAGTTATTTAGGGCTACAATGGGGATCTGAAAGAGTGTTCTCTCCTTCAACAGGTGTATGGACAAGAATGGAGTTTGAGAAACACTGTGTAAGGGGATGAGCTAGGTTCAACACTGCCACAAAGCTCAGAATGTGACCTTATTCGGAAACAGGGTCTTCGCAGATATCATGAGGCAGGTGAAAGTGAGATCATATTGGATCCGGGGGAGCCCTCGGTCCAATGACTGGTGGTGTGCTTATAGGAAGGCCACATGAAGATCTATAGAAGAGACACTCAAGGAGGGAGTCTGTGTGACAGTGGAGGCGGAGGTTGGCGTCCCAGGGCCACAAGCCAAGGAGCTCCAGGAATTGTTGGCAGCCACCAGAATCTAGCAAGAATCAAGGAAGGAATGGAAGGATCCTCCCTCTAGAGCCTTCAGATGGAGCACGGCCCCACCAACACCTTGTTTTCAGACTTCTAGCCTCCAGAACTGTGAGTGAATTAATGTGTGTTTTAAGCCCCCAAGTCCGTGGTGATTTGCTCCAGCAGCCAGAGGTGGGAACACGCTTAAAGATGGGATGCAGAAGACGGCCACTGGGAAAGCCCTAAAAGTATGGGTCCATTCTCCTAGCACGTAGGCTCTCGCACAACTTGGGCTTCCCAGGTGGGGACATCGAGGCTTAAGTGGCTTGCTCAAAGGGAGAACGCAAGTCAGGAGGATAGAAGGGACCAGAAAGCAAGACTCCTACCACTGCCCCCTGAGTGAGCAGAGCCCTCTGGGGAGGAAGACCACTCTACTCACCCCTGTGCTGGTAAATATGTTCACTGCAGAGGCAGACTTGACCTCCTTGATTCTGGAGATGGGTTGACTGAGCTCCGGCCCCGAGCAGCTGAGAAGGTTCGAGTGGCTCAGGTCAGGTACAGATGTGTAGCGCCTTGCAGCTATAGGCTTGCAAGGAGGAGGGCTGGCCCCTTCCAGGTCAAAGCTGCTGTCTCTCTCATTTGTCTTTGCATCTCTGACACTCAGGAAGAAGTCCGGTGTGCAGGATACCAATGCCATTGGCTGGAGATGCTGGGAAGGAGGAAACCAAACACAGCTCTGTCCATTTCCAGATTTATCTGCACCAAGGGTAGGTGCCGAGGAGAGGAGGAGGAGAAGGAAAGCAATCAGTATCAAAGTCTCTCTAATCTAAGGTTCTTATCCTGGGGTGCAGGGACCCCTAGAGGGCTCATGGAAGGTTTCACAGGATCTCTGAGCCACTTAAACCTGTAGTTTTAGACCTGTATCTTTGTATACTCTATGGCAAGAGAGTATCATATATTTTTTCTTATCAGTTTCTTAAAAGACCTATGACCCTAGCAAAGTTACAAAACACAAAAAAACTAAAAATATCCTGCTGTCATCCTGTCCCTTCAGGTGAGGGTTTGAGAAAAAGGAGATGGACCAAAAGGCCAGCTGAGTCTTTCCCCTGAGCCAGAAGAAATAGGGAGGCAGAGAAGGTCAATCCAAAGATTCAGACTGTAGGACAACGGGACAGCTGCCCCCCGCTCCCTACGTCCAGGGCTGGTCCACACTTCGAGCAGAAGGACCTAGCTGTGGTCCCTTACCCCACATAATGGTGAGGGTCCTGCCTCCGTGAAGCCCTTCTCTGCGGCCCCCTCTCTCAGCCGCACCCCTGGCCTGCTAGAGGGGAGCACTCCAGCCCTAACGGGGCTTGGGACCCATGAGCAGAATGGTCCTGGTGCCCGCTCCCTACGCGGGGAATCGTGCTCAGCCTCCCAGCTGATTTTCTTCCCACTGGAGGAGGCAAGGACAGAGCAGCGAGAGTCCTCTGAAAGATGCCAGGCACGTCGTGACTTCGGGGCTCCCCCTCCTGTGGCCCAGCCCTCCATCAGCCCCATTCGTTCAGTGCGTCAGGGCTCTGAGCAGCGGTCTCCTGAGCACCCCCCCACGGAGCGGCCCCAGCTGGGGAAGGGTGCCGGGCACACACGCTCCCCTCCCAGCGGGGTTTACTTGTTTGAAGGTGAAGGTGACGGCCTGGGGTTTCTGCGGGGGTCTCTGTCGGCAGCTCTTTGTCCTCTTGCCCCTCGCTTGCTCGCCTGCCGACTCCCCCTGCATCTCCACCTTCTTCTCCTTCATTTGGAAGGACTTTTTCTCCTGCTTCAGCCTCAGGTCCTGGATCAGCTGCCTGTCCAGGTGGAACAGGGAGGGTCGTGGAGGTCAGGGATGGGCTGCAAAAGTGGGCACTCTCCCACCCCTCCCTGAGGGGTGGTTGACGCTTGGCAAAGAGTGCAGTGTCCTCCCCCGGGGTATCCAGTCTGCTCAAACGACTGCAGGGCCCCGCACAGGAGGTGGAGGGGAGAAGACAGCCGTGGCTCCCACCATACCATTCCCAGTCTGGGGAATAGCATCCAAGGAGTGGACACAGTCAGGGCCTCTACCCGCCTCCTCTACCTTCTCTCTCTCTCCACTTCCCAGCAGGCCAAATCCCACATGTGGCAGGGACTGGGAAGAGAGGTCGGGGTAGGGGGCCAACCCGAGGGGCCCCTACTTTGGGCCACTTTATATCCTGGGCCTTTCTGGCCAATGATGTAATGGGAATAGCATAGTCATGTGGGTCAGGAGACGAGGATATCAATCCCTCTTTGGTTATCACCACTCTATGACCCCTTCTGTGCTCCGACCTCCCTGTCCATAAAATGAGGTGATAGGTAGGAATTGGACAGGACAGGATGAGTGCCTTCCAGCTCTTAGATTTCAGGCCTATGTGAATCCAGGAGATAGCTCCCTGGGAATTCTGGATAAGGGTGAAGGTTCCTGTCTCGGGAGCAAGTTTCTAGAAGCAGCTACATACTGAACACCCCACACCAACAAAGCCTATGATTCCTGGTCCCTGTGAGACTAAAGCAAATGTTCCCCTGACAATTTCTAGGTTGGGGATTGAAGCTCAGAGACCCTCCTTACCATCCCAGGCTGGTCACCCAGAAGGTCAACCCAACCCATCCCAACACCCATCCACCTGGCCCGGAGCCTTCCTACCGGGCATACTCCTCCCGAGCCCTGGAGGTAACAGTATTCTGGAAGAGGGAGTTGTTGTCCTGGAAAAACTTCTCATACTTCTCCGAATTCAGAGTAGGATAAATCAGGCGGAACCCCCCATGATTCTCCTGCTCGTACTTCTCAGTTTTCTCCAACTGCACGGCCTGGAAACCCTTGACTTCCTCCATCCTGTGGGGGAACAGAACGCAGGGCTGCCGCAGATTCTCTCGGGATGAAGCCTGGAAGGGACGCACCAAGCCAGGCATCCTGTGGGGCCAGGCCGAGGCCTTGGGCACAACAGTGTCAACCCGTATTGGCTAAATAAATGTGTGAACATATCCCTGAAAGGAGACCCTAGCCATCTCCGGACGGCCAATGTCCTGATGCATGGAAAGCTGATCAGAAGGGTTGGTCTTTCTGTATGAGACTCTCTCCTCACACAAAAACCCATTTCCCCTTGGCTCAGCTCTGAGGAGGCAGACGGTCTTCGCCTCCCCGTTCCCAGTCCCTCCCTACAATCCTCCTCAGGAGCACAGCAGCTTGTATTTGGCTAAATTTGAGGGCCTTTTGGATTCGATTTTACGAGCTGTGATGATCTCATTCTCCTTCACAGCCCCTCAGGGAGCTGGAGGTCAGGGAGGGAGGAATGAGAAAGCTCTCTCACAGGGAGGAATGAGAAAGCCCTCTCACAGCAGGGAAACTGAGAGCCCCAGCTACCAGGACCAATTCCTGACCAAGAGAATGCCTCAGGGGAGGGCCCCAGCTCCTGGATGCTGCCTCCTCCTTGAGCAGTGGGGAGAGAGCCAGCCCAGTAGAAGGCATTCTGGAATCCCGAAGAGCACACTCACTGCGCCCTGGCCCCAGGTCTGCCCCTTCCCAGTGAGGGGACCTTGCACACAAGTCAGTTCCCCTTCCAGAAGCCTGGTCTCCTTAGCTCCAGCGACAGGACCCAGGACCGCACAATAGCCCCTGCTGCTGACCTGCCTCGGAGGGTAGACGGAGGGCACAGGCAAAAGTGCTGGGAGAGGGGCGCCTGGGTGGCTCAGTGGGTTAAAGCCTCTGCCTTCGGCTCAGGTCATGATCCCAGAGTCCTGGGATCGAGCCCCGCATCGCATGGGCTCTCTGCTCCGTGGGGAGCCTGCTTTCTCCTCTGTCTCTGCCTGCTTGTGATCTCTGTCAAGTGGATAAATAAAATCTTTAAAAAAAAAAAAAGTGCTGGGAGAATCCCAGTGTCCTCCCAACACAGAGGCTACTGTCTCAGTTCCCAAAGCTCTGTCCCCAAGAATCAGTGGGCTCTGCTCCAGTAGGCACGGTGCTTGCTGTGGGATCTGAAAAGCAACAAAGGCATGTCCTCAGCCGGGTTTGGAGTCTTCAGACACTAGAATCACCCCACAGAACAAAGGCCCCTATTTACAGGGAAATGCTGCCAGGCAGGGAGCTGGGCTTGCTTGCTCCTGCCAACCCAGGGACATGCGTAGGGTGGGGGTGGAGGGTAGTAGGGCTCATGTCTTTTTCCATAAAAATAAAGCAACAGTTTTATTTTTTGATTGGTATCCCTGAATCTTCCTGTTGTATTAGTAAACTCATATCCATAATGTATAGTTCTGTCTACAACTTAATCTCCTTTTTTAGGTACCAAAAAAAAAAAAAAAGGCTCATAGTGAAACTGTAGAAGTTGCCACATTCTGCAAATATAAACTGATTTTCCAAACAGGCTTATCGTTTGTTAGAACTGACTCCATTCCCCACCAACTCCAAGCAAGACTCTTTTTTTTTTTTTTTAATGTAATGACTTTTTAAAATTGAAGTATAATTGATATAGAACATTCTGTTAGTTTCTCAGGTGCACAAACACGACTCGCTACTCATATGTACTGGGAAATGAACACCACAATAAGTCTATTTAACATCTGTCACCATATACAGTTAACAAAGTTTTTTTTTTCAGGGCACCTGGGTGGCTCAGTAGGTTAAGCATCTGTCTTGGGCTCAGGTCATGATCCCAGGGCTCTGGGATCGAGCCCCAAGTCGGGTTCCCTGCTCACCATGGAACCTGCGTCTCCATCAGCCCCTCCCTCTGCTCATGCTCTCTCTTTCTCAAATAAATAAACAAAATCTTTTAAAAAATGTTTCCTTCTTGGGGCACCTGGGTGGCTCAGTGGGTTAAAGCCTCTGCCTTGGGCTCAGGTCATGATCCCAGGGTCCTGGGATCGAGCCCCACATAGGGCTCTCTGCTCAGCAGGGAGCCTGCTTCCTCCTCTCTCTCTGCCTGCCTTTCTGCCTACTTGTGATCTTTGTCTGTCAAATAAATAAATAAAATCTTTAAAAAATGTTTTTTTCTTATGATGAGAACTTTTAAGATCTTAGCAACTTTCAAATAGGCAATACAGTCTTACTAACTATAGTCACCATGCCCTCTATTACCTCCCCATGACTTATTTTATAACTGAAAGTTTGTACCTCTTAACCCCTCCTTCACTCATTTTGCCCACTCCCCGCCCCCCCCCACCAGGCAAGACTTTTCACCACCTCTAATACACACTATTGTGCCAGACGCTATGATGAACCTTTTATTACACATTATCTCATTTAATTCCACCTTCTAGATCACTGGCTCCATTTCACAGAAAGAACACTGTGGCTCAGAGAAGAGACATACAGGCCACATAACTAGTAGTTTGCTGAGGACCAGGACAATGCAGTCTTACTGGGAGCAAGAAAGTCATAGAGAATGGGGCCCCCAGGGTGCAGGGACACCTCTGTACCTGGTCTCCCGAGAACGACATTGCTGCCGGAATCGCCCCCATTGTCTCTCCTCCTCCAAGACTTTCTTTTTGTCACAGTTTCCCAGGTTGATCAGGACCAAGGTGTCATATAGCAGACTGTCTTTCACCTCTTTATCTAGCCAGGAGTCGGTGGAGAAGCTCGGAGAGTGGTTAACCTATGAGAGCAGCAGGGGGCCGGGCTGTCCAGTGTGGAAGCAGGGAGCGAGGCCCACACGCCACCTCCAAGGAGCTCCCTAAACCCTGGGGCCCTGGCCACCACCAGGGTGGTGGGGGGAAGAGGGAGAGGGAGTCTGCCACGGAGCCACGGTGAGGAGAGGAGGAAACAGAACCTCCTCTAGTTTAACCAGCTTCGATTTCGGTCCTTTCCTCTTGAGAAGCATCATGGGCACTGTGTCTGGTTTCCCTGCACCTAGTGGGTGTGCTTTCCCACGTACATGGCGAGGCCTCGAGCAGAGGGAAGGGTGCTGTCTAAAGGACCGGGCTGGGAGATGGGGAAGAAACCAGATTGATGTCTTCGGGACCCTCACCAGGATTGAGGGAGAGGCAGGTGGGAGGAGGGAGAGGCGTCATTCCTGCTCACAGAAAAGACCAGATCATTTAGATGCACTCTGTAACATTTGAAGGTTTTTAGCGGTTTCTGAAGGCCTGTGCCCCGTGGCCAATTCCACCTTTTGGGTAAGAGCTCCAAACAGCCATATTCTCCTTCCTACCTCTATCTGGGAACAAAGGCAAGAAGGAAAGGCAAGGCCCCAGGAAGGGGACACATGATTCTGGCTCTGCCCTCTAAAGACTGACTCTGTGCCAACCGGCCCTAGCCCCTGGGACTTGGCTCGGCCAACCTCCATCTCCTATAATGCAGACTGACGGGCCCTTTGAGGGCCGCTGACCTCAGGTGTAATGGGGAAGAGAGACAGCCACCCAGATGCTTTCCTTCCTCCTCCAACCACCCTGCCATGGGTCTGGGGGAGGCAGGAAACTCACTGAGTGGTTCCCCCGCTCATTCCCTTGGCCACAGACACCAGGACCTGAGTGGCCCAAGCCCCTGAGATCCAGGCCTGGCTGCTCCTATATACACCCCCTTTCTGGGAGATGATTCTGTGACCAAAAAAATCAAGTTGTCTCTAGAGCCTTTCTTGTTGTCTTTAGAGTCTTTCTGTGCCTGAGATCAAAGTTTCCAGGTCTGGGTGGACCTCAAGAGGGCACGGGAGCTCTCTAATTCCTGGCCATTTACCCCCCTCTGGTGGCCACTTCTTAGGTCAGGGAGGAGCCCTAGGCAGCCAGCACCGCTGGATGAACAGGCCTGGCCAGGAAGTTGATTAAAATGACCTGGCTGGAGACGCCTGGGTGGCTCAGTTGGTTAAGCGGCTGCCTTCGGCTCAGGTCATGATCCCAGCATCCTGGGATGGAGTCCCACATTGGGCTCCTTGCTTAGCAGGGAGGAGCCTGCTTCTCCCTCTGCCTCTGCCTGCCACTCTGCCTGCCTGTTTTCTCTCTCTCTCTCTCTCTCAATCTCTGACAAATAAATAAATAAAATCTTTTAAAAAATGACCTAGCTGAACCAGGGATGAAGGCATGAGCCTGACCTCAGCTGATCCCCAGGAACAGCAGCCAGTTTTTGCCCCTCACCCCAACCCCTCTACCTCCAGCAGCCAGGGCTTGAGTTTGTGGTCCAACAAAATGTCGAAGCCCAGGATTTCAAAGCAGGCGCTGTTGAGGGTGTGGTTGGGGAAGCAGGTGTGGTAGTTATGCTTGATGATGGGGTGGGCGGAGATGATCGTCTTGATGATGACATCCTCCATGTCTCTCCAGATCTGCTCCATGTTGTAGCCATGGGTCTCCATGTACACGTTGAAGGTGGAGAGCTTCCTGGAAGGAAACCACAGGCTGTGAGGTGAGGCAGCCCACCTTCTGGTCATCTAAGGCCATCTCCTGCTGGAAACCAGAAGCTTCTGGAGAAGTTAAGACCCCAGAGGTAATGGGGACAGACGCTCAGGACCCAAGGTGACAACTAGGGCTGTGTCAGCTCAGGAGGGGCCTTCAGGAACCTCTATAGCCCGGAAGTGGGTGCAGATAATGACACAGAAGACCTTGCTTGGGCACTGTACCTGTGACCCGGAAAACACCTGGGAGGCTGGGGCTGGGACTGGGTATTCAAGGTGGAAAGCTTAATGGATGGGTGAATAAAGTTAAAAAAAAAAAAACCACCCTACATCATGGTTTTGTTTTGATGGCAAATGTTTTCTCAACCTTTGGTAGTCATTAGAAACTCACAGGGAGTCTTTTAAGAACACCAATCCCTGGGTCCCACCCCAGCCATCTGACAGGATTCTGGTGGGGGCATCAAAGACATGGAAACTTTGCTTGAGGACTATCTGTAAAGAAAAGGCAGTCCCGGGGCATTTCCACAGATAGGGTTACCAACTGTCCCAGCAAATCAGGATGGTCCCAATCGTTTAGATAAAGAAGATGTGGTGTATATCTACAATGGAATATGACGCAGCCATCCAAAAAAATGGAATCTTACCATTTGTAACCACATGGATGGAACTAGAGGGTATTATGTTAAGCAAAATAAGCCAATCAGAGAAAGACAATTATCCTATGATCTCACTCATAGGTGGCATTTAAGAAACAAAACAGAGGGAATTTAAGAAACAAAACAAAAAATAGGGAAAGGGAGGGAAAAATAAAATAAAACAAAATCAGAGAGGGAGGCAAACCATAAGAGACTCTTAACTACAGGAAATAAACTGAGGGTTGCTGGAGGGGAGGTGGGTGGGGGGATGGGGTAACTGGGTGACGGGCATTAAGGAGGGCACGGGATGGAATGAGCACTGGGTGTTACATGTAACTGATGAATCACTGACCTCTACCTCTGAAACTAATGATACAGTATACATTAATTACTTGGATTTAAATAAACTAAATTTTTAAAATAATATATTTTTTTAAAAGAACTAAAAGTCTCACATCATGGGAAACCCCTCAGTCACAGGCAAACTGAAGTGGCTTGTCACCCTATTACAGAGATCGGAGGATATCTACAGTTCGTGAGGAAACATCTGAAGGGTTGCTCTGGTCAGCTCTGAGCTGGGTGCTACAGAGAAGAGGCAAAGCTGAGGGTCTGAGAGACAAGGGTGGGGACACAGACACCCCCACTCACAGGCACACGCGTGTGCACAGAGAGTTGAAATGGGAAGTGAGAAAGTGAGAGGAAGAGAGGCAGGGGCTTGAAGAGTAAAGAGGAGACTAAGACAAGAGACATGGCTCACAAGGTTGTTCAAAGAGCTCACTGGACCCCAGCTAGCAGAGCCAAATAGGAGGAAACAGGAGTGTACACTTGCTGAGGGCCTGCTGTACATGCAAAGCTCCAGAAATGAGAGAAGCCCAAGAAACCACCCCCCCGTGTCATGGGAAGCCCAAGGACCATTTGGGGGTTCAACACACATAGGAAACAACCAAGGTTGCATTTATATAAAGACACGTTAGCAAAGGCCACTCGATACAGAGGCCCACTGCCCCTACTTGCCATTGTCAGGGAATAAAGTGTGGCACGTAAATGAATTTTCCAGATTGCTTGAAGCCAAGCCATTGAAGTGCAAAAAAAAAATGTATTTAACTTGCCTAATTGGGAAATAAGTTTTCCCAAAATAGATTATACACTTCCCTGCCCTCTTAGACATTGCGAGTCATAACATAACCTCTTCTTGATGGGTCAGGTACATCACAATGAACATACATTACTGTATAATCTCCTAATGCCCCGTGGTTAGCCAATTTAATTGAACACATCAGCTATGTGCCAAGCACCCCGGACGATGCAGAGGGCTTGGTCTGTGCCCCCAAGCCCTGCCAGATTTCTAGTTGTTCTGTCTTCCCCTTCACTGTTCCTGCTGAGTGCACGGCTGGTGGGGTTGGGCGGGGGATGGTTCCTACTGGGGGGCGCAGTTGGCCTCCTGCTGGGGATGGGGGAACTGGGGGCAGGTGAGACAGTCAACATGAGAAGCAGATCGCCTCAGAAGATGGGGAAGAAGAAGAGAGGAAAGGTGAGGGGCGCCTGGGTGGCTTAGTGGGTTAAGCCTCTGCCTTGGGCTCATGTCATGATCTCAGGGTCCTGGGATCGAGCCCCTCTTCTGGCTCTCTGCTCAGCAGGGAGCCTGCTTCCCCCTCTCTCTGCCTGCCTCTCTGCCTACTTGTGATCTCTCTGTCAAATAAATGAATACAATCTTTAAAAAAAAAAGAAGAAGAAGTAGAGGAAAGGTGAAAGGAAAAGGGAGGCACAGAAGGAAAGGACTCTGTCGGTCCCATGGGAGGTGCCCAGAAGGCCAGGAAGCCACTCTAATCCTCAGGGAGCTTAAGTACAATGGAGAACATATGAAAACGTGTGCACCAAGCCAAAGCAATTATGGGCTATGGTCGATGTTGACCAGAGCATGGTGGGAGTCCAGAGATGGGAAGGTTCCTGCGGGTGGTTTGACTCAGATCCACGGGGTTGTCCTCAGAGATGGACCCCCCAGTTCTCTCATCTGATTATCAAGTGAACAGAGACTCACGGGCTGCACAGCAGCTCTATGGCTGGACCAGGACCTAGAGCCAGATCAGAGAAGGCAACATGGAAGCCTAGCAAGCCAGAAGGGCCTTCAAGGATGTTCTTTCATGTTTTCTGTTGGAGCTGAGCAAAGATGGAGAAGCGGGAATGGTCAAGGCCTATAAATGGAATGTGAGCCAGAGTGTCCTGGCGGATCACCACAGAGGGGACGGACAGACAGCGCCCCCTAGTGGTGAAGGGTAGACATTCGGGAGTTTTCAAGGCGGTTCTATCATCTAGCTGTGTGACCTTGGTCAAGTTACTTAACCCTTTATGCCGCAGAATTCCTAATATGCAAAATCGTGCTGATGATAATAATTCTTAGAGTGTCGTTATGAGGATTAGAGGAGCTGATGTGTGTGTATTTCTTAGAACAGTGGCTGGCACCTAGCAAGCCCTCAACAAATAGAAAGTTGACTACCAGTGTAGCAGGACAACAATGGAAAGTGGTGTCTGGTCACAGTACAGTAGATTGAGCAGAAGAGTTTGCACCTGACACTCTAGGCACCCAGGAGCCACACTGAGGTGAAAGTAAGTAGCAGAGAAGTCCCCTCTTACCCAGAGGAGGTATGTTCTAAGACCCCCAGAGGATGCCAGAACCCATCCGTGGGTAGCACCCAATTCTACAGGTACTGGTTTTTTCTATACATACACAAGTATAATAAAGGTTCATTTATAAATGAGACAGAGCAAGTGATTCACAATAATAATTAAAAATAAAATAGAACAATTACAACAATACACCATAATGAAAATAATGTGAATGTCGTCTCTCTCTGGCTCTCAAAATAGCTTCCTGTGCTGTACTCCCCTTTCTTATGAGGATGATGTGAGACGATGAGACGCCTACCTGGTGAGATGAATGAGATGAATGATGCGAGCACATGACGTAGCATTAGGCTACCATTGACCTTCTGACGATGCATCAGAAGGAAGACCATCCATTACCGGACCTCAGTTAACCTTAGCCGGTGAAACAGAACACAGAATAGGGACTACAGAATATTAACAGCATCTCCCTGCATGGGGGTTTTTGCTTCTGAAGCCCATTCATACACGTTCTCTCAATAGGTCCTTAACAGCATGTCTGAGCTGGCCAGCCAGGAATGTCCATTCCTGTCATTCTAGAGATGAGAAAATGGAGGCACAGAGAGGTCGAAGCCTGGGTTTAGGGAGAACAGCAAGGAGGCCGAGCAGCCGTCAGGTCTGAGGCTGAAGGGAGGCCTGGGTCTGGTGGAAAGGAAGGGACACGGAGACATCTGCAGGAGGAACGTTCTGGATTCAACTACAGAGATGACATCAAACTCTCTAACCTTGCTGGTCAGGAGGCAGAGAGAGGGAGCTGGGCAGGGGAGACAGTTTGGAAGGCTGGGCTGGGAGCAAGGAGCAAGAAAACGCTGAGTTGGGGGCAACAGATGTTGGGGTGCGCTGAGGAGGGATGAGCCTAGTACTCAGGAGGACGGGGCAACGTGGAGGCTAGGGGAGTGGAGCAGAGGGGCAAGGCCTTGCCTGCAGGGGAGGGGGGAGACAGGTGAGGAAAAAGAGGAGGAAGGGGGGGTGGGGCAGGGTCACAGAACAATACTGCACACTCTCCCCTGAACCTTGGCCCCCTAACACCCCCTCCATCGTGGCCTGAGAGTCCAAAGCCTGTCACTGGGAGGTCTTCTCATAAGAGGAGGGGAAATGGGGGCCCTTAGGTTTCATGCCTTCCGACTGAGGAAAAATCACAGTAAACACTAGCAGTGTCCCTGCTGCCATCACGGGTCATCTGAGCCTCACAGTGACCCTGAATGGGGGAGGTGAAGAAGCGGGGGCTCAGAGAGAGGAAGAGACGGACCCATGTGTGTCCCGCTGGTGAGAGTCAGGGCCAGGCCTGACAGCCAAGCCTCACTGAGTACTGACTCTCGGCTGAGCTGGTCCCCAGGGTCCAGGTGGGGAGCCAAGGAGGCGGGAGAGCTTCGGGCACCCTCTGAAACAGGGGAGACTGCCCCTCCAAACAAGCTTCAGCTGGCGATTTTCCATTTGCTTTTTGGAACTCTGCTACAAGGAGAGTTGTGAAATTTCACGTGCCTCTCTGATGCTTTGAAGCCAAACAGACTGTGTGTTTACCAGGCCTTTGAAGCCTGGGGCAGGGACGGAGCCGCACCTTGCAATCCCACAGACCTACCTTCTCACCCCACTCTAGCATTTATGGCCGTGTGACCTTGGGCAGCTTAACCTCTCAGAGACTTAGTTTCCTTGTCTGTAAAATGGAGAAGGTACCTAACTCGTAGTTCTACACTTACAAAGGGTGGATTACGATGCCTCGGTCATAGAGAGAAGATGCAATGGGGGAAAAATGCGCACGGAGCCCCCGGCATGGGTCCCCCCAACACAGGAGGCCTTGGTACATACTGCCTTGCCTTCCCCTCGGGCCTGGCCCATGTTTACTTCCTCCAGTTCCCCCTTTTTCCTAAAAGTCGAATGAGACAGGATCAGACAATAATGTGAATATGATAACTGGGAAGACACTCATGCGTTCCTCGCCTTTCCCCCCTTCTGGGGAATCTCAAAGCCAGCCAGCCACAGTCAGGCCACAGCAGGCAACATGACCTATCACTAGAGAATCTCTGTTGGAGCAACACCCCAGGAAACCACAGGCCAAAGGAACAATGACTTGACATGTCCTTCTCCCTTGGCTGACTAGCAATGGATAAATATCTATTGGTTTGAAAATGTCAGAAGGGCCCAGTGTAATAAGTGCATGTTTTGTGTTTTGGTGTGTATGTGGTGAATGTGTGTGTGTGTGTGTGTGTGTGAGTGTGTGTGTGTGTGTGTGTGTGTGTGTGTGTGTGTGTCCGGCTGGGGATGTTTATCTCTCCTCCTCCCAACCTCCTAGGTTTACGATGTAGCCTTCTTTTAATGATTAACAGCCAGAGGGCAGAGAATAAGGAGGCAAAGAAATATTTGTTGAGCCCATGTGACCCGAGATGGAAACACTAACGCGGACGGACAGACGGGCAGGATCTGAGCTCTGAGTCTGGCAGGGCAGGAAGACAGAAGTGAGGCAGCGTCCTTACCTCTTGCTTCCGGTGTGAGCATCTCGAATGAAATTGGAACTGTGCTTATTAATGGAATAATTAGTCAGGTGCATGCAGATATCATCCTGGGGAAAGAGACACAAGTCTGTGTCATCAGGAGGTAGGCAGGCCTCCTGCTTCTCTGTGCCCTCCCCTGTGGCCCCTGGGGCTTCAAGAGATGGAAAAGAGAGGGACTGCCTTGGGGCTTACTTAAATTGGTAAAACAGGAAGTAATATAGTAGCCTTCAGCCTGGGGAAGAAGAGAGTCTAGCTATTCCTGAAATTGGGTGGTTCACTGCCTGAGGGACATTTTAGGAATCCTGGGGGGGGGTCAAAGAGTGAAGGGTGGGAGCAGGGGAGAGATGGGGACTTGCCCATGACCTCTCCTCAAGCATCAGAGATCTGGGGCACTGGCTTTGCAGTAGGGAGATCTCGCCACGAGTCACAGCCTCATTTCTCCCCAGTTCTGTGACCTTGGACAAGTTCCTTAAACCCTTTTTTGAGTTTTCACGAGGAAATGAGTTTTCATTTCCTCATGTGTAAAATGGAGATGATAATCTCTGTTTCTGAGGGCTCCTGAGAGGGCTAAAGGAAGGGATGTCTGGACGTCTGCAACCTGGCACACAGTAAGTGTTCAACAAATGAGGGCCACATCTACAACCTGGAGAATGTGGGCTGAAGTTCGACTTTTCATCCTGCTAAGGAAGAGGGGGCAGAGCCCGTCCCTGGAGCTCACCACATTGTCTGGGCTGGGGTGGCAGTAGGAGGTGGTGGCGAAGCGTGCCAGTCCTTCATTGTACACAAAAATCCTGAGAGGGTCACAGGAGGTCATCAGCACATAAATCCGTAGGTCGAACTTGAACCCATCGATGATAAAGGGCTTCGAGGAGGGAAGAGAAGTCACATAAGCCTCAGAGGAGAGATTCAGACTTGATGATTAGTCTTGGTTTTGCCTGGTACTACAGAGTGTGGTCTGGGCTGGGGTTGGGGAGGAAGACAAGGGGACTTGACCTGTGGGAGTCACTAAACCCCACTGTGCCTAGGTTTCCTACAGCACAAGTAACCACCTCCCAGAGATCTCTGGGCAACCAGGCAAAGTAACATTAAAAAGTTCTGTGATGGGGCACCTGGATGGCTCAGTGGGTGAAGTATCTGCCTTCGGCTCAGGTTATGATGCCAGGGTCCTGAGATCAAGCGCCGTATCGGGCTCCCTATTCAGCAGGGAAGCTCCCTGCTTCTCCCTCTCCCTCTGCTGCTCCCCCTGCTCTCTCTCTCTCTCAAATTAATAAATAAAATCTTTAAAAAAAATTTAAAAGTCCCGTGATGAAGGACATGTTGTCACCATCTAGGGCTGTGTTACATGGCAGTTCGGCAAGAGAGTGCTTCCTGCGAAGGTAACCAGCCCTTCCCAATCCACGCACACTTCCAGAAGGCTCCCTCCCTGCAGTGGGCTCTGCCACTATGACCTCTGACCTCCAGCCACAGAGCAAACCCAGTTACCATGATCCCTCCAGGACTACTCCCCTCTCCCAAATGAAGTGGGGCATCCACAGACCAACGGTGTCCTCCAGGTGTCATCTGCTAGAAGCGACGGGCCCAGCCAAGTAAGGCCAGACCAGCTACGAGGGTACAAGGGCAATTGATGGTCTGGGCCAGACACATGTCACATGCCTGGTTAGAAGGCCTGGTCTGTCAACTTTCAAGGCTGAAGACAGGACGTGGCTTTGCCCCTGTCACCCGCCTCATTTCCCATAGTGTGGCAGAGCTAGAAGGTTGCTGTGGGCGAAAAGGAAATGATCACCGTGAAAAAGTACCTTTGCAATATAGAGTTGACAGATCATATCCTCGTCTGGCTTGATATCTTTCACCGTCCGGGTGATGAATATACCTCTCCCCTGGCAGCCCGAATCCGGCTTACAAATGAATGTCTTATTTTTTCTTGACCTGCTGTAGTTCTGCAAATCCCCCCAGCTACCAGAGCAGCAGGGAGGGAACAAGAAACGCCTTTAGCGGGGGGAGCACTGAAAAGGAACACTATGTCTTTATTAAAACAAAACAAAACAAAAAAAAACAGTAAGAACAACAACAACAAAAAAACCACTAAAGCTATCTAATGTGACAAAATTCTAGAGTCGACAGACACATGTCGGGAGACCTGGCAATAGGAGAGACAGCCATGCGTGCACACACATGACGGAGAGAGGGTGGGCTTTGGAGGGAACTCGGGCCTGGATTTAAAACCAGGTGACATCACTCACCAGCCGTGAGTGGTGGAAGGACTTGACCTCTTTAAGCCTCACTTCCATCATCTACACACTGAGGATAAGGACACCTGTCTTGTATGGAGGTTAATCACGTGACAGAATGTAGGCAAGGTACGGATACATGTGGCATGCACCATGAAGGTAGCTGTGACCCAAGGATTTTGGCTTTCTGGGTTTTGGCTTTCTGGCCTTATGGGAGATGTGGAGTTCAGCCCAGACAGGTTGTGTGACCTTGGATCAACCAGTCTCCTCCCCTGCTCTAGGCTCCTGCTCTTCCCCCGGGGAACATCTCCACTCTAGCCAGAGTATCAGAGCACAACTACTGTCCTTGAACACACTCTGAAGAAACAATCTTCAGAAGAAAGAAACCAACTTAATGCATTCTAAATCTCAGTCTTGTTACACTTCTTGTCTTGCATTTCAACTCATTGGCATGGTGGCCACTGGCAAAGTCACTTCACGGCAGTGTTCCTCAGTGGCCACTAAAATCTGGAGGTGCCCGTTGGTCTGAAAGCAAACATGTTTCCTTCTAAGTTGCTACTAAGTCCTGAAAGTTGTTCCAGACAAGCTAGGGAAGTCTGGGGATCCTGGAGCTCTTGGTTTGCAAAAGTACTGGGCATAGAGGACAGAGTGGGATTCTCACCATGTAAAAAGAATTCCAGTGGCAATGCCTCTCTGCCCCCTCATCCTTATCCCGAAGACCAGACCTGGGTCACATTTGTGTCATCTCACCTTTGCTCTGTTTCTTGGTGGTGTGGCCCAGAGCATTTTGTGTACTAAAGACTGGATACCCGATTTTAAGATGGATAAAGTGAGAAAGGAGACAAAGAAAGGCTGGCTGCCGTCCATGATCCTGCCGGGGACCAGAGGTCAGGCGTCCCTCCCTGCTCCTAACCTGGGCGCTAACCACTACCCCACTCCTTCCAGAGGTGCTCACAGTCCTTAAAAATTCAGAAACTGCACAGTTAAAAGGTTGGAACAAGTTCAAAATCAACAGCTCTCAGGGTCAGAACAAATTCTCATCCCAACTGCAGGTGCAAGATCCAAGGCACCCAGCCCTGAAATGTCATCTCATTTTTTATAGCAGAGCCTTGTGTTCTGTTCTCTCAACCTTAGACACACCCTTTATGCCTTCTCTTCCTGAAAGGGAGAGAGAGAGATTGGAGATCCTTTGGGAAGGGAAAGCAGCACTGGGGAATCTGGAACAAGAGGGAAACGTAAATTGGAGGTGGGTAGTGTGGAAGGGAATGCAGGTGGGTGCTCACTCGGCAGGAAGACACCAGGTCCTAGGGAAAAAGTGGAAGTCCTTAGGGAACAGCTTCAACATGCGGCTCATATTCCTGGCCAGCAAGTCCTTGCGGCAGATTTCACTCATCCCCGGGAAGTGATTGATTTTCTGCAAGGGAAGCCAGAATGCGTGAACAATGGCGCCCATGGGAGTACCCATGAGAAGCCCTCAGGGGACAGTCCTAAAATTGGGGGCCCACTGGGTAGATACCAGACTTATACTGAGGACTGGCTCTGCCCCAGATAATACCTGGTAACTTTTCATTTCCATCACCCTCTCCAGTGACACCGAGTAGTCCGTCCAGTAGAGAGTCCAGTCATTGGTCTCCCCTCCTTCTCGAAGGCCATACCGCTGGGCGGCCCTGCGCACTGCCATGGAGTTGGAAAAAGAAAGGCCTGTTAGCCCAGGGAGTGGGGGAGGAGCATGGGGTGGGGAGGTTATATTTCTCAGAGCTCTCAGACGGTATGCTGAAGAGAGATGCCTCAGCTCATTGAGCCTGGAAGCCATCTTGCCTGGTCTGAACACACCATTGCCAAGAAAGGAACAAGAAAAGCCATTGAGGCATTCGGCCAATACCCAGTGAGCCCCACAGAAGGCTCTCTGGGAAGAATGTTTTACCCACCCTGGCTTCCCCTTGCCAGGAAGTAGGCTTCTGGCTCTCCTCCAAACACCAAGCACAGAATGTTCAGGGAATATAAACTAATCCTTAACATTAGCCAGAGCCAAGCTTAATTAGGAAGGTAAACTGACAGAAAAAAAAAAGTATACGATGCATATCAAAATCACATATATGCTATCGCGTCCTTCTTCCCCTGTACCTGTTAGCACTGGTAACACAACTCAAATGCCTTCAAGGGCCTGGGAGGGAAGAAGTGCCTGCAATGACCTAGGGGAGTCAGCACCAGCCTAAAACATTCAAACTTGAAATCGGTAGAATGACTACACTGTTCCACAGCTCAGTGTAGGTCCGTAGGTTGTCTTGGGTCTGCGGACTGCCAGTCTCTAACTCGTGCTCTAACAAGAAGCAACAGCTGCCTTCTCTACAATCAGATTCCCAAATCACCCTGTGGAGGAGCTATAGAGAGCTGAAACACACACCACTGGGGCCAAACCCCGTATTTCCTTGGAATGAGATCCCCACCTTTCTCAAATAGTTAATTGAGGATGGAAACAACAGGATGTAGAAACACCCCCCATTTCATCCTCAAGAATACACAAGAATGACCCTTCCCAACCCTTTGGGGTAATCCACTGGGTCCCCGTCGTGGATCCCTCGAACGCAGGTGCTCACCGCTCTCATACCGGCAGGTGGAGAGATTGATCACCAATCATCTGGAAAAGAGAAAAAGGAAAGCAAGACAGAGACAGACACACTTGCCAGAACGGGTGACCACGCCCAGAAGCCTCGGATCCCAGGCGGGGCTGCATGAGACCCATCCTGTCACATGAAGCCTGGTCTGACTACCCCCACGACTGAAGACACAGATCCCAAGGGTGGCAGAGTGGCGGAAGACACGGACTGTACCAGGACCCTGCCCACAGAGGCAGAAATTCTGTATTGCGGTTGCAACTAATTCTGCTTCCGCTTCATATGAACATTATCACCTCCTCAATCCTTTTACACCAGCGGTCCGTCAGGAACAGGAAGCAAAAATCTTTCGGGTCAAATTACTTCATGGTCTCCCTCCTCTTATCCCCCACTAAGGGAAGTGGTGAGTTAGAAAGTGGAAGAGGGACTCCTGGGTAGCTCAGTCGTTAAGTGTTTGCCTTCAGCTCAGGTCATGATCCCAGGATCCTGGGATCAAGTCCCCCATTGGGCTCCCGGCTCAGCAGGAAGCCTGCTTCTCCCTCTCCCTCAGCTGCTCCCCTGCTTGTGTTCCCTCTCTCATGGTATCTCTCTGTGTCAAATAAATAAATAAAATCTTGAAACAAAGGAAGGAAGGAAAGAAGGAAGGAGGGGCTTTCTAGCATCAGTGAGTCTGAGGAGTGACTCGTGGTCCCCGAATGGAGACATGTCCCCGAATGTAACGGAATAGTAAATAGGAACCAGAATGCAGAAGCCACAGGCAGATTCTAAGAAGTCAGTGTCAGTTTCATTATTTTTAAAATGTACTAAGTTGGGCACCCGGGTGGCTCAGTTGGTTGAGCGGCTGCCTTCAGCTCAGGTCCTGATCCCAGAGTCCTGAGCTCCCTGCTCGGTGGGGAGTCTGCTTCTCCCTACGACCTTCCCCCCTTCTCATGCTCTCTCTCTCTCATTCTGTCTCTCAAATAAATAAATAAATAAAATCTTAAATAAAATAAAATGTACTAAGTTCCCAGGACAATAAGCACTTCCTTAAAATGAGGAAATTGTCTTTCCCCACACAATTAAAAAAAAAAATTCTAAACACAAATAGAATGAAGATTAGAACAAGATGTGGTTTGAGATTACACACACCATTATTTGATTCTATAGTACAGATCATCAGAGACACCTGGCGGGCTCGGTGAGTTAAGCATCTGCCTTCAGCTCAGGTCAGATCCCAGGGTCCTGGGATGGAGTCCTGCACTGGGGAGTGGGGGCGGGGGCAGGGGGGGGGTCCTTGCTCAGCAGGGAATCTGCTTCTCCTTCTGCCTGCCACTCCCCTCCTTTGCGCGCTCTCTCTCTCTCTGACAGATAAATACATAAAATCTTTGAACAATCAATCAATCAAACAGATCACCAGGTAGATTCTTCTCACATGAACTGAAGGGGGTGTGATTTTTGAAGGCCCGGGATACAACATCTCTTTAACCTCTTATTAGTGGCCAAGGTTCCCTCCCCTCCAGGTCCCTTCTGCTCCCAATAACACAGATCCCCATTCCCATCTTTCAATCCTAACCTCTTTTTCTTCCTCTTCTTGCCTTGCTGCTGAGCGTTCTGAAGCCCCTCTTGCCCCCCAGCATTCTCGCTCACGAAAGCCAGGGTGACGGTTTCTTTCAGATCTTCTTGGGAACTGTCCTCCTGCTCTTCCAAGTCTGTCCCTTCTTCGCCTTCCAAAGGCAGGCACTGGAGCATCTCCCTAGCCTGGGAGGAGGCTCTGGGGAAATCCCCTCGCACCCTGGGGAGAGAGTCGAGGGAGCAGCAATTACTCCAATCGGCCTGCAGGGGGACCCCCTCTCTTGCTCATGTGGGTGGTAGACCCATTCGGAGACCCGGCACCATTGCCCTTTAGAAAATGCCACCTCACCTCCAGGGTTGGTACAAGCTCAGGGAGAGAGCTGATTCTACCTTTTGCCCTTGGGGATGCTGACCTTGGGGACTCACTCAGCCAACCATGGCTTTGGCTTTTGCCCTCCTGGGATTTTCAGGAGCAGGCTGAGATGCTATGCATGGCACCAGCTGGTAAACAATCTTATTAAAGTGAGTGAGTGTCTGGAGACGGCCTCAGAACCAAGCCCTAAGCCTTCCCAACTGAGGGCGTGAGTCCCACGGGGTGCAGATGGGGTGCTCTGAGGAGGTCTGTTAACTGTTTCGATGCTACAGGGAACCTCCCATGCCCAGCCTGCTCATGGAGTTCAAGGTCAATGTGTAACTGAACACAGTTCAAGCCCAGGGACAGAGGGAGACCTTCAGAGATCTCACACACAACAAAAGTACAGGTGTCTCTCGCACCATGTGATTCAACACGAAAACAAGACCAGATGGCAAAATACCAGTAAGGAGGTCCAGCAAAGTTCTTGTCCCTCCCCCATTCTCATGATGACTTCTTTGTTGTTTGCTTGAAATTTCAAATATCAAATTCTTTTCGTGGCTTTTAATGCCCCTGCTTCAGTAATCCTTAGGAATATGCTTCGTGTGCCTTTGGCTAGCCCAGAACAGCCCAGATCCAATGAACTACTCTATCTCCTTCACATCTGAGGCTTCTATGAACATAAAGCCAACTTTCTGGGGCTCCTCCTCCTCTTTACCTCCCAAACCCTGCCAGCCTCCTCACCATGGCAACCCCTGTCCTTTGATGCCCTTGCCACTTACTATCTGCTCTTCCCTCATCAACTCTTTGCTTTTAAAAAAAGATAGTAATATCTTTATTATAATTTATTACAATGAAATCATAAAACAACAAAGGGAGTTTAGAAAAGGACAGGGTGGAAAGTCACCTGTGGCTTTTCTACCCTGGAAGAGCAACTTGGCTCCTTTTGCATATTCTCTTTGATTCTTAATTTCTAGGCATAATTACTCTTCTATAATCATAACAATAATATAGAAACCATTTTCTATCTGCTTTCCTCCACACACACATACTTAATATCATATCAGAAACATCCTTTTGGTGGAAGTTTACACATTTCCAGCGTTTCACGGCTGTGTAATAACACCGCACTGAAGAAATGTGTCTAAATTTGACCAGCCATTGCCCTATTGTTGGCAATGTAAGTTGCTTCCAATTTTGCTATTATAGTAATAGCTCTGAAATGCGCACTTTCATGTATAGAAGGCCTTTTACCTCTTGAGGATTATTTTACCTAAGATAATATCCAGAATGAGGATTACTAGGTCAATGTAAAAATTATATAGCTTCTGGCTCTATCTATCTATCTATCTTATTTATATCGCCATGTTGTTTCCCAGAGGGACTCCAACAATCTGGATTACCACTAGCAATATGTGATAACAGCAGGCCCAGCAGTTTCACACAATCTCATGGGAATCGCAAATCGCATTTCCTCCATACCCACACTTGCTAATTCTTGCCGACATTTTGTACCTTATGGCCCATGCTTTTAACATTACTGCACCCTCCCACACAGCTCTGCCCCTTTCCTAAACCAAAATTGGGTACTGGAGGGCTCTAACTTGGAGGCTACCTAGAAATAACTTAATCATAAGCCCTTATGTGAGTGTACTTCTTTATGCTTTTCAAAGAATTACCCCGCACACCGTCACACTGAATGTTCACAACCATCGCCAAGAGGAAGGGCAACCAAGGATCACCACGGGTTTCTCTCTTGCTCAGGAGGGCTGTCACTTACAGCCAACCCCCTTTATGGTGACACCTGGGCAGGGGGAGAAAGAGTTGTATGCAGCACAACAAACCAATGACACCTGGGCCTTGTGAGTCCGTTTTCCCAGTGACCGGGTACATTCTCGTTCAGGAGGACTAAGGTGCCTGAAACCTTGACCTTGAGCTACTCCCTCGATTCCAGGTAAATGGCCACTTCCACTCCCCTAGCCCTCCACAAGAGGCTTCTGTTTACCAAGCCCCGGAGGAGTGGCTCCATTTACCTAAAGGTTAATGTTAACGGAAGGAGACAAGACTGACCCTGAATTTGGCCTCTGGAGTTGCGAGTTGTCTCTGCTCTTTCTTGAGTCGCTGCCCAAGTGGTAAGAACAAGTCATGGCTGCTGCTGTTTGTGTGCTTCAGAGAGAAAAACAACAAGAGGAAAAGGATCCGATTCTGTTGACTCTTGCACGACAAGAGGGCCCCGAGCACAGAGACCAAGATGCTGAGCCCATGTACTTATCAAGGAACTGGTCCCCAAAGCATACTTACCTACCTTCCTCCGGATTCTAGGCTGTCCATGACACGAGATCCACTTGAATGGTACCCGAGCAGGGCGCAAGATGGTAGAGAACAGTCACTGCCACGTGCGTCTCTTTTGGCTTTGCCTTTGGCCCTCTAGCTTTCTCTCCCCCCAGTCCTCTCATTCCTGTTCCATCCCCAACTCTAAATCCCCGCTGACCTCTCTCAAAGGCTCCTGACAGGGAATATCTTGCTCCAAGTTTGCTGGGGTGGGAGATGGGGGACTGGGGGGTTGCGGGAGTTAGTCTGCAGAAATGTTCATGTGGCCCACCACCGTGGGTCCTTGTGATAGTTTTAAATAGAAGTAGTTGCCAACAAATAGACAATGTAGATTTCTCATAAAAATCCAGATTTCCACTTCTTTTGGGAAAGTAGGGCCCCATTGCTTCATGCCAGCAATCCACAGAGCCAAGTCATGGTTCCCTCTTTGGGTAATTTCCAGTCTGCCCCAGTCCCATCCTGATGGTCTCCCTGATCCTGGGGCCAAGCGACAGCTGTCCTGGTGCTATCCTTTTCCTTACAGTAGCATTAAGAGAGAGGGAACATTTTTGTATGCCCGGATCACTTCTCTCCTTCAGGCCAGAGGCCCAGCCTCATGGACCCCTGGTTTGAGCTGTCCTCTTTTAACACATCCCTGGCCCCCAAGCAGCAATGAGTTAAAGCAAAAGCTGCTTGCCGGAGAACCTCTCAGGTCTCCTCCGACTCCACCAGCCTTCTCTTTGCTAGTCTCAGCAGCCACTCCTTGCTAACCCCGCAGTCTCCAGCTACTCTCCTGCCCAACAATTTCATTGTCAAAAGCAGTCTTGCAGCCTTGAGGAATCAAAGGAGGAGAGGCACTAAATTTTAAGGACAAAGCCCAAGGAGAATACAAAAGAGTGAAATGGGGGCTGCCAGCATCCCGAGCCATACATACACCCTGTGTAAGGGTGTATGTATGCATACAGAGAATGCATACATACATTCTGCAGTTAGAGAAGTGACATTTATTTATTTATTTTTAAAATAGATTCCATGCCCAATGTGGGGTACAACATGGGGCCTGAACTCACAACCCTGCAATCAAGACCTGAGCTGAGGGGCACCTGGGTGGCTCAGTGGGTTAAAGCCTCTGCCTTCGGCTCAGGTAATGACCCCAGATCCTGGGATCGAGCCCCACCCACATCGGGCTCTCTGCTCAGCAGGGAGCCTGCTTCCTCCTCTCTCTGCCTGCCTCTCTGCCTACTTGTGATCTCTATCAAATAAATAAATAAAATCTTAAAAAAAAAAAAAAAAAGACCTGAGCTGAGATCAAGAGTCATAAGCTCAACTAACTGAGCCACCCCAGCGAAGCATCTGATTCTTCAATCTCAGCTCAGGGATTGACCTCAAGGTCATGAGTTCAAGCCCAGTATTTGACCCCACACTGGGTATAGAGCCTACTTAGGTGAAAAAAAAAAAAAAGAATCGGATGCTTAACTGAATGGGCCACCCAGACACCCCCAGAGATGTGATGTTAAATCCTTGCTAAGAGGCAGCTGAAGTTTCCTTCCATTTTAGTGTGGGCTTTGATCTTGGATCTTCCAAGCCAGACAAGCCAACCAAACCCTGGTCAGACAGCATGAAAATGTACTTCATTGGCCACCAGGGGGAGGAAATGAGCCTTGGGATGGCTTCCTGCAAACACATCACCGGTTATTTGGAAAATCTCAAAGGAGGAACCATAATTCATTTCCGGTTCTAAAGGACTCTACAGGTCAACTACACTTCTTACCTCCTAGAGGTGCTGCAGAGTGTGGAAAATATTTAGGTTTTCTTTTGCAAGGCTGAATTCAAATACAGGTGCCAAGAAACTGGAGGAAAGAATCATTTAATCAACCACCACATGATTAAGAAACAGAGAGTAGAGTGTGTTTAAAGTTTTTTGTTTAAAGTTTTAACTGAGTTTTTTCACCCTGACCTTCAGAGCCTGGATCTTTTTTTTTTTTTTAAGATTTTATTTATTTACTTGACAGAGAGAGACACAGTGAGAGAGGAAACACAAGCAGGGGGAGTGGGAGAGGGAGAAACAAGCTTCCCGATGAGCAGGGAGCCTAATTCGGGGCTTGATCCCAGGACTGTGGGATCATGACCGGAGCCAAATGCCCATGCTTAACGACTGAGCCACCCAGGTGCCCCAGAGCCTAGACCTTTCTTTCAGTCTGTAGCCCTACATACGGCATCGAAGAGCTATCCTACTGTGTCTGCTGGGGACTTCCTTCTCTCTTCACGAATAATATATTTTCCTGCACCTCCTCGCCTTTTCATCTTTTGGTCCTCATTCCCCTACCAAAAGCATCCCTCTGAAGGCTTCCAGTGGCCAGCTCTTGGAAAAGGTCAAAGTAGATGGGGGGAGAAGTTATGGAGGTGAGAAGATATGGAGGTAAGGACTCTGGATCTTGCTTCCGGTTTTGCTTCTTTGACTTTGTATGCCATAAGAAGCCAAGTAATACCTCCTCCCTTATTTCCTATCTTTTTTTTTCTTTTCTTTTCTTTTTTTTTAGAATAGCTGGCGTACAATGTTACATTAGTTTCAGGTGTACCCCGATTCCGTGTCTTTTCTGTGATTACAGAACCACTAGGAAGATAAAAACTTCCCATCTAGAAAAGTGCTTTGAGCTTGGATGTAGGTAGGATAAATTAAGATGCTTTTTATGGCCTTTTGGCTTTCCATTCTAGCTACCTTTGAACTTTCAGTACAGGGACTGAATGGGTTCTTAGCAAGACATGGACTAACAAGGGAGGGATGGGGGCGCTCAGTTGCTCAAGGAATGGGCCAGTAAGAAGCACTGAAAATTACTGTACCCATTCCCTGGAAACACTAAGAATCTTGCGGACTCAGATGGCATTTTTTATTCTGCTAAAAAAGGAGGGGCGCCTTCGGCTCAGGTCATGATCCCGGAGTCCTGGGATCGAGCCCCGCATCAGGCTCTCTGCGCGGCGGAGAGTCTGTATCCTCCTCTCTCTCTGCCTGCCTCTCTGCCTGGTTGTGATCTCTGCCTGTCAAATGAATAAATAAAATCTTTAAAATAAATAAATAATAAAAATGGAGAGGAATGGGGCGCCTGGGTGGCTCAGTGGGTTAAGCATCTGCCTTTGGCTCAGGTCATAATCTCAGGGTCCTGGGATTGAGCCCCACATCGGACTCTCTGCTGAACGGGGAGCCTGCTTCTCTCTCTCTCTCTCTCTCTCTGCCTGCTCAGCGGGGAGGCTGCTTCCCCCTCTCTCTCTCTGCCTGCCTCTGCCTGCTTGTGATCTTGTCTGTCAAATAAATTAAATAAAATCTTTAACAACAACAGCAACAACAAAAAACTGAGAGGAAGATGCAATTTACAGGGCAGGCTCACGTCCAGGCATTTTCTGCATAAGAACTCAGTGTATCACCAACAAGACTGATGGATCTGGATCCACATCCCAGCTTTACTTACCAGCAGGTGACAGTGGGTGAGAAACTGAGCCTCTCTGTTCCTCGGTCTCCTCAAAAATAAAATGAGGATAATACTATCCATCTTTTGGGGTTATTTTGGGAATTAAATGAGTTAATATTTATAATGCTCTTAAAGCAGTGCTTGGTTCAAAATAAAAGCTATATTGCAAAATAAAAATAGAACAGTAGGGTTGGTGCACCTATTAAATATCTTTCAAAGTGCCTGGCACATGCTGGTACTTAGTAAAGGTTAGCTCTCTTCCACGTGGTCCCCAGGTGTACGTTACATTTTTCCTATCATTGCAATCCCAAAGGAGAACATTCTTCAAGCCTAGAAGAATTCACCTTCAGGAGATGAGAAATAGGGGTGCCTGGGTGTATCAGTGGTTAAGAGCCTGCCTTCCGAGATAGGTCATGCTCCCAGAGTCTTGGGATCCAGCCCATCCGGGTCCCTGCTCTGCAGGAAGCCTGCTTCTCTCTCTCTCCCTCTCCCACTCTCCCTGCTTGTGCTCCCTCTCTCCCTGTGTCTCCATCAAATAAATAAATAAATAAATAAATAAATAAATACAATTTTAAAAAGGAGGTGAGAAATAATACTGGAAGGAGGAGGGGGCTGGAAAGGAGAGGTAGGAATATTTGCAGAGGGCTGCGCTGGCTATTCAAAACAGAAGTGTCTCTCTGGAAGATTTCTCCAGACAAAGGAAGAAAGGTGATCGGGATAAGGACCCAGTGATAGGGAAGGAGGAGGCAGAGAGAGTTTGGTGATTCCCAGGGACCTCTGGTATCTACGGAACGGCTCCCCTGGCGCACTGGGTTTGGAAAATCAGGGGAGGGCAAGAAATGAGGGAAAGTGGGGACAGGAGGGAATATGGAGCTAGGAAAAGAAGAGCTGGCGTGTGGGCAAGGTCTTGGCATCGGAGTCTTGAGGATGAGAAGGGGAACGAGGGTCTTTCAGAGGTGAACGCGAGTATGGGGCTGGGAAGAGACGAGCTATCCCGCCAAGGGAGGACCGGGACTGGGAGTGTGAATGGCGTTCGCGGTAGAGCGCCACCAGGGAGGGCGGAGGGGGTAGCCCTGGGGAACTGGGCTTCGAGGGGGGTTGGGGGCTATGACGGACCGAGTTTTCGGCGGGGAGACACTAGAAGGCCGATCTAGAGCCAGCACCGGGTTTGGGGGGCTCTTACCCGCGATTCCTATTCCCCGGTCTCGCCCCGGCTCTGCCGCCTGTACCGCTGGCAACTACACCTGCGGGCCCCCTCCTCAAAAGATTAAGGAGACACGCTCCCATTGGCTGCCCGACAACCCGTGTACCCAACCCTCGCTCCTCCTAACTTGGGGTGCGCCCAGCCCTCATATATTTGCATATAGGGCTTTCTAGGTCGTCGATTGGCCCCAGCGGTAGGCTGCCGTGCCCCCACCTCCCAAATCCAATTAACCGCCCTGCTCTCTGAGAGGGCAGCGCCCGAGGTTGTCCCGGGAGACGCGGAGGACGCTTGGGCCGCGCTCCCAGCGCTCGCGAGCCCCACTACCGCAGCCCCGCGCGGGTCCCCGCCCTCCCCCGCCCGCGCCGTCGGGGCGTCGTGCGCAGGCGCAGCCGGAGCCCCAGGGCCCAGCGGACTGGAGCCGCCGGCTTCAGAAGCTGCAGCTGCTACGGAGGGGTCGGCGGTTGGGTTGCGCTGAGCCGGGCCGCTCTGTACCCAGGCCCTCGCGGGAGGGGGGAAGCCTGCAGAGAGCACTGGGTTGAGACCCCAGTCAAGACCTCAGGCACGTATGTCATCGAACCTCTCTGGGCTCAGCTTTTCTAACAGTAAAGTAGCTAATCGCAGACCTGCCAGTGAACCGCTCTGGCTTCTTAAATCACGAGATCTCAAAGAGTGGGGAGCCTGGCCGAAGAGAGAGAGGGCCGCCCAGAGCCCTGGGGTCTTGGCTTCTCCCAGCGACATTTTAGCTGTCGTCTGGCAGGTAGGGAATCTGGATTCAAATAATGTGGTTTCCTTCCGTTTCCACCTGTCTAAGCCCAGACCAATGCGTGCCAGGCTGCCTGCAAAGGATTGACAGCTAGTAGACCTGGTTCTGCCTGGATTAGTTCGGGATTGGTGAAAAAGGGTTGATTTAAAATTCCCGAACCACAGTGTTTTTAGGAAACTCTCTTAGGGATCGAGCCAAAGATTCTTGTTGCCCATATCCATCCCTCTCGTTCTGGAGATTTCCAGATGCTTGAATTGATGCTACAGGAATGCATAATTACAACAGCCAGCTGGCCCTCTCCCTCATACAGCCCCTAAACCCTGGGGGAAATCTCCAGGCAGGCAGGCTCTGTCCTTGGACATATGGACGGGCCAAAAATTGTGTAAACAAATCTCACCAGGGGCCCATTTTGAAGCCCTAACTCCCACCCCTTAGAAAACGGATATATGATAAACCTTTAGGCCGAGCTATTTGGACAGTTACTCACTACTGAGTGCTCTCATGTGCAGAGAAATAAGCTGTTGCCTTTTGGACCCAAGTTGGAGGAAGTTTTCCTGCCAGCACAGGACACTGCCCTTTTACCTGCTGATCTTCCCAGGCAGGCAAAGATATGGCTTAGCCCCCAGCAGACAATGAAATACTGGTTCAAGATGCTTAAATAGACCCTGGAGGGCCTGAGGTGAAACCAGCAGTCCATCTGCTGCTCTTCCAGAAACCTCTCTGCCATCCTATCCTCTTCCTCTTCCGATTCCCCCTTCCCTCCAGGTGGCCCTGGGCTATCTTGCCCTGCCCCCTCTCCAGGGCCCAGGAGGCCCAGGTGACCGTCATCAACTGGCCTTGAGCAGATGCTTCCCTAGGACCAACTGTCCCAGCTCTCTTCCCCTCCCCCACCCCGCCTCTTTCTTTCCCTAGTGTCCTACCAATCTGCCCTGCCAAGCTCCTGCTTTGGTCTCAGGTCCCTCTGGAGCGATATTGTGATGGAAATGAGGGAAAGGATGCGGGAGGGAGCCGCAAAGATTTACAGCTTCCAGAGGGTTTCCATTAAAATCCCTGACAACTGGTTATTTATGAGAGGGTTGGCTGCAGCGGGAGTTAATAGGCCAGAGGCTGGCACCCCTGTCCTTTCAGGGGTGATGACAGGAACAAACACAGGGTGAACCGTAGACCTGCCCTCACTGGAGAGCAAAGGAGGCTTCGACCCTGTCAGGCTTCCCCTCCAGGGCCAGAGTGACAGCCAGGAAATCAGAAAGCATCAGTGATTTGTGCCAGACAAACCCAAAACAGAAAAATCCCTGAGGTCCGGAGCACCTGGGGGGTTAGGTCGGTTAAAGGTCTGACTCTTGATTTCCACTCAGGTCATGATCTGGGAATGGAGTGGTCCTGAGGTTGAACCCAGTGTGGGGCTCAGCGCTCAGCAGGAAGTCTGACTGAGATTCTCTCTCCCTCTGCCCCTCCCCTTCATTCCACAAATAAATAAATAAATCATAAAAGGGGGGGAAAAATAAGACAAATCCCCTAGGCAAACACCCAGGGTTTTTCTGGGCCTGGGTGTGAAAGTTTGAAGGAGTATGTTGGAGTCTCCCTTCCAGGAGTCAGAAAATTGGGACTGTGTCTCCTCCCCTGAGCTCAAGAGGCCAGAGTGTACAAGGGGGACAGCAGGACATAGAGGTATGAAACTTGTTTTCGCTGTTTGTTCCTAAGACACCTACCTGACTACCTAACAAGACAATAACAAAATCCTCAGAATGTTGTTTTCTCTACAGCTGACACACAGACTCTTTTTCTCAGCTTAGGACTCTTCCTCTAAGTTTTGGTTTTTTGTGTGTTTTTAAAAATATTTTATTTATTTATTTGACACAGATCACAAGTAGGCAGAGAGGCAGGCAGAGAGAGAGGAGGAAGCAGGCTCCCCACAGAGCAGAGAGCCCGATGTGGGGCTCGATCCCAGGACCCTGGGATCATGACCTGAGCCGAAGGCAGAGGCTTTAGCCCACTGAGCCACCCAGGCGACCTTCCTCGAAGTTATTAACAGGGAAATCAAAGAGCATCCCACTTCTGCCTGTGCCAAAGAAAGTCTTGGTATATGTACCTGGAATGGAATAGGGAGTGGAAATGAGACAAATATTCTGAGATCTTTTTTTTCCCCCATACCCCAGTTTTGAGGTTTTGTCGTTGTTATTGTCTTGTTTTTGTTTCTTTGCTTTAGGTCTGCAAGATATGAGGGCATGTTCTGGAAGCGTGTACAGTCACAGAATCAGAATTCCTGTTAAATCAGAAACACTCTTACAACCGAGTATTCCCTTGAATTTAGAAAAGGAAATTGAGGCCCAGAAAAATGTAGTGGCTTGACCAAGGCCTTGCAGTGAGTTCATAGAACCCACTACTCCTTCCTTCACACACTCTTACTACTGTCACTGGTGAAATAGAAACAGACACTGCTGCCCAGCACTCCCGATTTGCCGTGTAGCTGATGGGGCCGACAGAGCTCCAGGGATTGGGGCTGCTTGCCCACGAGCAATGGAGCTTCCCGGCTTCTACCTTTATCTTGTCCTTTGTGATCTTCCCCTTTCCCTTCTGGGGGAAACCACTCTCCCTGAAAGGAGCTGTTCATGGTTGTTTTCAGCCCATCCTCTCCTTGGTGTGGATGCATCTTAGAAGCAAGTTCTATAGAAAGTGTCCTTCTGTGTGCAAAGTCACGAGCGTGTTACTTGAATACTTCGTGTATGCAAAGCAGTTTGCCAGGCACCTTGGGAACTACACAGACACACGCACTAGTGTGTGCACCACATGTAGCCGAAGGACCCCTGTGGTCACACTTGCCTTTTTATTTTTCTTCAAAGAGCTTGGAGCATCCATTTCCTGTGAACATTTATTTTGGGTGGGTTCCAACAATATGTGTGTGCATGAAATGAGTATATAGTGTGAAGTCCTCTTTCTTGCACAGTGGCATCATTTTATATGTAAAAAAAATAGTAGTATATAGTCTAATCCAGACTTATAAGCAGTTAAATTCACATAGAATCTTTGCTCTTTAAAAATTATTTGATAAATAACTTAAATATTCAATGGTTAGAGAATGATGAAGTAAATTATGGTAAAATCACTTATTGTTGGGGCACCTGGGTGGCTCAGTCATTAAGAGTCTGCCTTTGGCTCAGGTCATGATCCCAGGGTCCTAGGGTCAAGCCCCACATTGCTTCTCCCTCTGCCCCTCCCTCCACTCTTGCTATCTCTCTTTCTCTTAAATAAATAAAATCTTTAATTTAAAAAAATGTGCATGTGTTAAAGATTTTATGCAACTCAGTCAGTGAGGGAACCAATGGTTCTGCTGGTTCAAAAAAAGCAGCACAATTTGCCTGGCAAAAGGAATATTGAAAGAAATTATAAATGGATGCACAACTGCTTCCCCCCACCCCACCCCCCCCACCCCACAAGGGAAGGAGGGAAAACAGTCAAACCTCTGTCAGACCAGACAGGAATTCCTTGCCTATCAGTTACCTACAATGTACAGAGTTGTAAAATAATTCTCATAGAATCAATTCAAATCAGCTAATCAAGGGAGGGGGTCCAACAGAGAGGTTTTTCTCTATAGACAACAGTTTTGAAAGTATGGGTGGGATTAAGAAATCTCTCTCTCTCTCTCCCTTTTAGTTTATTTACTATTGTGTTTTAAAACAAAGATAGCCCTCCCAAATTCTGACAGGGACTCCTGCAAAACACCTTTACTTTTTTTTTAAGATTTGATTTATTTATTTGTCACAGAGAGAGATCACAAGTAGGCAGAGAGGCAGGCAGAGAGAAAGGGGGAAGCAGGCTCCCTGCTGAGCAGAGGATGGGGGTGTGTGGGTTTGGGGCTGGATCCCAGGACCCTGAGATCATCACCTAAGCCGAAGGCAGAGACTTAACCCACTGAGCCATCAGGTGCACTGCAAAGCACCTTTAAATATTAACATTCCGGGACGCCTGGGTGGCTCAGTTGGTTAAGCAGCTGCCTCCGGCTCAGGTCATGATCCCAGCGTCCTGGGATCGAGTCCCACATCGGGCTCCTTGCTCGGCAGGGAGCCTGCTTCTCCCTCTGCCTCTGCCTGCCTCTCTGTCTGCCTGTTCTAGCTCTCTCTCTCTCTCTCTAACTAATGAATAAATAAAATCTTTAAAATAAATAAATAAATAAATAAATATTAACATTCCCTGAAGTATGTAACAGGTGACTTGGTTTGCCCACACATTCTAGAAACATGGGGTTAAGATGAGGCATACCTGCTCCTGTTTCTCCGGAAGGTTATAAAGCACCATACTTGACCTGCACATGGAGCAAACCCAATAGCATCCTAACCTAGTTAGTAGTCTCCTTCTTTCCAATGATTGTTCAATCCTTCTCTTTCTCAAATCCAGGTATAGAAACTCTCTGTACTCTGTAAGGCATCCAGTTGCAGAGTTCTAGGTGGGTTACAGAGACAGCAAGCTTCAGGGATAACATTTCTCCCTCACCCTCTTTTTTCATGGAGTTGAGAGTCCAAAGGCCAGAGTCATTGCCACTGCATAGAGCTGGGCAGGTTGGAGCTGAGAACAAAGGTGAAAGTAAGCAGCTACTACTGCTGCGTGGCCACCTTGTAAGCTGCCTGCCTCTTCTCCTCCCCATAGTCCACTCCCCTGTCACCCAGATGCTCTAGATATGCACCAGCAAGGACATTGAGCATGTATGTCTGTTTAAACTGCAGTTTCGGGAGCACCCGGATGGCCTAGTCAGTTAAGTGTCGGACTCTTGATTGTGGCTCAGGTCTTGATCTCAGTATCATAAGATGGAGCTCTGAGTAGAGCTCAAGTGCAGGGAGAAGTCTGCTTGGGATTCTCTCCCTCCCTCTTCTGTCCTTCTCCCTGCTTGTGCACTCTCTACCAAATAAATAAATAAAATCTTTTAAAAAATAAATTTCTGGGGCACCCAGGTGGTTCAATCGTTAAGTGTCTGCCTTCGGCTCAGGTCATGATCCCAGGGTCTTGGGGATCAAGCCCTACCTCGGACTCCCTGCTCTGCTGGAAGCCTGCTTCTCCCTCTCCTACTCCCCCTGCTTGTGTTCCCTCTCTCGCTGTGTCTCTCTCTGTCAAAAAAATGAATAAGATCTTTATAAAGAAATAAATAAACAAATAAATAAGTAAGTAAATGAATGAATTTCAGTTGAATAGAGAATTTCCACGTCTGTGTGGCTTCCCCATACATACATACATAAGCTATTAAATCTGATTTTCTCCTGTAAAGTAAATTTAAACTCCATTAAAAAACCCAGTTCCCAGTTGCAAGTCAACATTTCAAGCACTCGGTAGCCACATGTGGTTAGTGGTTACCAGATCAGATAGTGTAGGTAAGGAGCATTTCCGTCACCGCAGAGAATTCTA
This sequence comes from Taxidea taxus jeffersonii, assembly GCA_003697995.1. Classification (NCBI taxonomy): domain Eukaryota; kingdom Metazoa; phylum Chordata; class Mammalia; order Carnivora; family Mustelidae; genus Taxidea; species Taxidea taxus. Next base: position 47,813 of record ML111670.1, read on the forward strand.
CTGGACAACACTACACTGCTGTAGAAGACTATTCCCTTCATGTCAAATTTTGTTCCCATCCTTTTTTCTGTGGCCAAGCTTGTTATTCAAGTAAATCAAATGTCTCCTTTGATAAAGACTCTCTCTTTGACCAAACTTTAGTCAGTTAGGCTCCTCTGAGCCTTTTCTTGATGAGGCCTCAAACTTGGGCTTCTGTGTCTGTCTTTGCCAAGTCTGTGTCCAGGGGTGAAAGGGCACCGAGTTCTGGGACCCCCAAACAGACCAGCTTCTGCCACTCACCACTGACAAAATCCAAAGGCAGAGAGACAAGTCATGGAGAAACAAGAAAGGAATTTATTTCAGGGAGGCCAGCACGAGGAAGACAGTGGACAATCTCAAGGACCGTCTCCAAAGTCCTGAAAATACTTAGAGGTTTAGATAGGGAAAATGTGAGACAAATGTCGGTGGGTACAAACCGGTGGGCAGTAAAGGTCAGGTCCATCATTGTCTTGGGGTTGGTCATGCTGAGTCCTGCTGGCTCTGGGCAGTCCTTGTAGCTTGGGGCGGGGGGGGGGGGTAGTTTCAGTTTCCCTAGCTGGATGCTTTGCCTGCAGGGTCTTTCGCCTGAGTTAAGAGATAGGTGGGAAAGAACCTAATTAGAAAGTACAGACTGAGGTCAAAATGGAGGTAGCTGAAATCTTCTTTCAAGTCCAATTTCAGCAAAAATCAGCTTAGAGAGAATCCTTGTTCTTTTTTTTTAAGGATTTTTTTTTTCTAAAGATTTTTATTTATTTATTTAACAGACAGCAGAAGTAGGCAGAGAGGCAGGCAGAGAGAGAGGAGGAAGCAGGCTCCCTGGTGAGCAGAGAGCCCGATGTGGGGCTCGATCCCAGGACCCTGGGATCATGACCTGAGCTGAAGGCAGAGGCTTTAACCCACTGAGCCACCCAGGCGCCCCTTTTTTAAGGATTTTATTTATTTAACGGGAAGACACAGCGAGAGAAGGAACACAAGCAGGGAGAGTGGGAGAGGGAGAAGCAAGCTTCCCAAGGAGCAGGGAGCCAGATGTGGGGCTCGAACCCAGGACGCCAGGATCACAACCTGACCTGAAGGCAGACGCTTAATGACTGAGCCACCCAGGCACCCCGAGAACCCTTATTCTTTTTTTTTTTTTAAAGATTTTTATTTATTTATTTGACAGAGAGAGAGATCACAAGTAGGCAGAGAGGCAGGCAGAGAGAGAGGGAGAAGCAGGCTCCCCGCTGAGCAGAGAGCCCGAAGTGGGGCTCCATCCCAGAACCCTGAGACTGTGACCTGAGCCGAAGGCAGAGGCTTAACCCACTGAGCCACCCAGGCACCCCGAGAATCCTTAATTCTTGAAATCTGATCAATCCTTAGTCTGCCTTCAGCAAGAATCCTATTAAATCAGTTCAGGAAGAATCTCCCATTCTTTCTTTTTTTTTTTTTTAAATATTTATTTATTTGACAGAGATCACAAGGAGGCAGAGAGGCAGGCAGAGAGAGAGGGGGAAGCAGGCTCCCCGCCAAGCAGAGAGCCCGATGTGGGGCTCGATCCCATGACCCTGAGATCGTGACCTGAGCCGAAGGCAGAGGCTTAACCCCCTGAGCCACCCAGGCGCCCCTCTTTTTTTTTTTTTTAAGATTTTATTTATTTGGGGCACCTGGGTGGCTCAGTTGGTTAAGCAACTGCTTTTGGCTCAGATCATGATCCTGGAGTCTCAGGATCGAGTCCCACATTGGGCTCCCTGCTCGTCAGGGAGTCTGCTCTCTCTCTGACCTCTCCACTCTCACACAGTCTCTCTCTCAAATAAATAAATTTTTTTTAAAAAGCATTCTGAAGGAAAAAAAGATTTTATTTGTCAGAGGGAGAGACAGAGAGAGAGCACAAGCAGGGGGAGCAGCAGGCAGAGGAAGAAGCAGGCTCCCAGCCAAGCAAGGAGCCTGATGCAGGGCTCAATACCAGGACTCTGGGATCATGACCTGAGCTGAAAGCAGACACTTAACCGACTGAGCCAACCAGGTGTCTCAGAATCCTCCAGTCTTGATGTCTCCTCTTGTAATTTTCCATCCACTGACTCCCTCATCCTCCCTGAGAGCTGTAAATCCCCACTTGTTCTCATTTTTTTGGGAACTCAGCAGAGGCTCTCTCCCCTTTTGTAATGTTCTTATTGCAATCGTCCCAAATAAAATTTTCCTTACCGCTTCAGAATAATTTTTTCTCTAACACCTTTTTTTGAAATTTTAAAATTAATGCCATGCTACCTTAACACTGTGTAATCCCTCTTATAAAGCCGCTATCATGTGGTATCATACTCATTTATGCCCTGGTCTTCCCTTATGGATTACTGAACTCTGGTAAAGAGTCTAGTGAGTGTCACAATTAGGACCAAAGTTGCTTGAATCAGAATATTTGGTACAGAGCCTTCTGATGACACTAGCCAGGTGAGCCTGCGCAAGTAACTGTACATCTCCAAGCCTCAATTGTTTCATCTGTGAAATGGGGATAATAAAAGAGCTTCCCTTATAAGGAGTAAATGAGAAAACCCACTGTGTCAGGCACAGAATAACTACCCCCAGCCCGTCTTTGTCTCCATTCCTAACACTTGAAGATGGAAATGGAGAATTTTCTCTGTAGGTCTGAATATCAATTCCCATTCCTTCACGATCCAGTTCTAAATGGTTGTACTTGTAGCCCTCCCTTGACACTCCTGTTGGGAATAAATCAGACCAATTAATTTTTTTATTCTATGCTATCAAATTTAGCTTCCCAAAATATCACCAAAACCTGCTGATAAGACAAAACTGAGGGATGCCTCGGTGGCTCAGTTGGCTGAGCACCTGTCTCTTAATTTCCGCTCAGGTCATGATCTGAGGGCACTGGGATCTAGCCCTCTGTTGGGCTCCACGCTCAGTGGGGAGTCTGCTTCAGGATTCTCTCTCTCCCTCTGCCCCTCCCCCCTTGGAAAAAATAAATCTTTTTTTTGTTGTTAATTAACATATAAGGTATTATTATCCCCAGGGGTACAGGTCTGTGAATCATCAGGCTTAGACATTTCACAGCACTCACCATAGCACATATCCTCCCCAACGTCCATAACCCAACCACCCTCTCCCTACCACCCCCCACACCCCGGCAACCCTCTGTTTGTTTTGTGAGATTAAGTCTCTTATGGGGCACCTGGGTGGCTCAGTTGGTTAAGCAACTGCCTTCAGCTCAGGTCATTATCCCGGTGTCCCGGGATCGAGTCCTGCATTGGGTTCCCAGCTCCACAGGGAGTCTGCTTCTCCCTCTGAACTTCTCCTTGCTCATGCTCTCTCTCACTGTCTCCCTCTCAAATAAATAAATAAAATCTTTTTTTAAAAAAAGAGTCTCTTATGGTTTATCTCCCTCCCAATCCCATCTTGTTTCATTTTTTCCTTCCCTACCCCCCAAGTCCCCTACGTTGCCTCTCAAATTCCTCATATCAGGGAGATCATATGATAATTGTCTTTCTCTGATTGACTTATTTCGCTCAACGTAATACCCTCTAGTTCCATCCACGTCGTTGCAAATGGCAAGATTTCATTTCTTTTGATGACTGCATAGTATTCCATTGTATATATATCACACCTTCTTTATCCATTCATCTGTTGATGGACATCTAGGTTCTTTCCATAGTTTGGCTATTGTGGGCATTGCTGCTATAAACATTTGGGTGCATGTGCCCCTTTAGATCACTACATTTGTATCTTTAGGGTCAATACCCTGTAGTGTGATTGCTGGGTTGTTGGGTAGCTCTATTTTCAACTTCTTGAGGAACCTCCATGCTGTTTTCCAGAGTGGCTGCACCAGCTTGCATTCCCACCAACAGTGTAGGAGTGTTCTCCTTTCTCTGAATCCTCGCCAGCATCTGTTGTTTCCTGACTTAATAATTTTAGCTATTCTGACTGGTGTGAGGTGGTATCTCATTGTGGTTTTGATTTGTATTTCCCTGATGCCGAGTGATGTGGAGCACTTTTTCATGTGTCTATTTGATGTCTTCTTTGCAAAAATGTCTGTTCATGTCCTCTGCCCATTTCTTGATTGGATTATTTGTTCTTTGGGGGTTGAGTTTGATAAGTTCTTTATAGATTTTGGATACTAGCCCTTTATCTGATGTCATTTGCAAATATCTTCTCCCATTCTGTCAGTTGTCTTTTGGATTTGTTGACTGTTTCCTTTGCTGTGCAAAAGCTTTTGATCTTGATGAAGTCCCAATAGTTCATATTTGCCCTTGCTTCCCTTGCCTTTGGCGAAAAAATTAATCTTTTTTAAAAAGACAAACCTGGGGGTGCCTGGGTGGCTCAGTGGGTTAAAGCCTCTGCCTTCGGCTCAGGTCATGATCCCAGGGTTCTGGGATCAAGTCTCGAATCTGCTTCTCCCTTTCCATTCCCCTGTGTTTGTGTTCCCTCTGTTGCTATCTCTCTCTGTCAACTAAGTAAATAAAATCTTTTTTTTTTTAAGATTTTATTTGACAGAGAGACATAGCAAGAGAAGGAACACAAACAGGGAGAATAGGAGAGGGAGAAGCAAGCTTTCCTTGGAGTAGGGAGCCCAACATGGGGTCAATCCCAGGACCCTGAGATCATGACCTAAGCCAAAGGCAGATGCTTAACAACTGAGCCACCCAGATACCCCAAATAAAATCTTTTTTTTTTCATTGATGGTTCTTCTGGGTGACTTCTAAAATGCACAGTGAATTCATTTGCATTTTTAACATCCAGGCAAAAAAGTTCCATGAAATAGTTGTGTTAATATGGATAGTAAGGTGTGTGGGTGTAGGAGGTGTCAATTCTAAGGGCTTTTTAAAAAGCTAGTAAGTAAAATTAAAGGAGATGTATCCAGGATACTGAGGACACTTATCCCTATAGACAGAGTTTAAAATAGAAAAGCATAATTTTGGTGATGCAGAAGGTGATTTGAACTTTCAACAGAACCCCCAGTAAAAGTTTACTGGCTTATTATTTTCCGCCATCCATTCTTTTCAGTTGAATGCCACCAATTTTGTGCTTAAGGCAGTATAAGGAATGCTCATTCTCCTGCCTGAAATGTAAAGTGTCTTCAGGGACATAAATTCCCCAGTTAGATGGCATGGAAAGTTTCTTTCCAGACTTAGAAGGATACTACACCTTGGAGAAGAGGCACTTCTAAATTTAACCATCCATAGATAGCAATTGTGGTGTTAAGTAATTACTCTGACACTTGTTAAACCACTAAGAGAGACTTTATCTAGGAGTATTGCCATGGGGACATTACAATATAGGATAAAGATTGCGCTCAACTCCAAATACAATAAGGACAAGTGGGTGGAAATTACTAAGAAAAGACATCAAGGGTTGGGGAGGGGGATTCCTGCTGAACAGACTTAACAGGATTCTTGCTGAAGACAGGCCAGGGATTGATCACTTATCAAGGATAAGGAATTCCCTCTAATGACTTTATTCTTACCGCATTTAGGAAGAACAGTACTTTGGCAGAGTTAATGCTAAAAAATAATTTCTTTATAGAAAGGGAAAGATGAAACACAGAAACAGGGGCATCCAAGGAGATTGCTGGATCTCCTTTAGGAGCAGGCGGAAGGATAACTAAATGCCAAAGCGGGGGGGTCTCATCTGTAGGGCTCTTAGTGAAGCGCTATGTAGAGGCAGGAGAACAATGAGGATGAGCTCCCGATGGCCCTTTCTTGTTCAGGACTGAAAGAAATAAACTGGGTGTTTTTTCTTTTTTCAAGGTAAGTAAACGGCTCATTCTAGGGGAAGAAATAGGTTCTTTGGGGAACTCTTCCGGTTGAGCAAAAACCACATAGTGCAGCGGAGCACCCCTGGGACCCAGTCACCTGAGCACTACAAGTCCCAGCAAGCGCCGCTGCAGGGGCGGGGCTTGGTAGCCGTTGTGACGTAGTGGGCGGGACCAGATGGGATCGGCTCTCCCCTTGGCTTTTAGCCCCGCCCCAGTGTCTTGCTGTGCCCTGTTGCTGTTGCGCCAACGCCGGCTGCTACCCCCGGTGAGTCCCTGGAGTGAAGGAGGGCAATTAGGGGCACTTGGGCCTTCGGGTTCTCCAAATTCACACTTCCACTCTTCAGAAAGGACCTTGGGCAGGCAGCGGTGCGGCTGGTTTCGGTTTTTCACTTCCTTTCATCCTTACAGGGTAACAGTGTGTGTGGCGTCATGGGGTCCCTGGAGCCCCTTCCGCGGCCTTGGAGGGTCGACGGCCAGTTTTCTCCCGAGGAGGGCAGAACTTCAGTGCTTGAGGCCGAGTGGCAGGCTCCTTGAGCAGAAGGGACCCCTCTGACCGGGGGGTCGGGATCTTGACGTCACGGCGTCAACGCCTCCTCCCCCCCCCCCCCCCCCCGGCCCAAGGTCTCGGTAGTTACTTTATCCCTGTCCTTGCTGGCATCAGCATTGCGCTTTGCTACGAGGCCGAATTACACGCTAGGCAAGTTCTTTTCTCTTTGGGCCTCAGTTTCCCTGTCTGTTCCCTGATCGCTAAAGTCCCTTTCCTTCAGACAAGGCCTTCTCTAATCGGAGATATTCTAGGCAGAACAAAGAGCAACTGGAGTGTAATGACCCGCTTCTTTACCGCTGATCTCCGGAAGCCCCTCCCCACCGCTACCATTAGCCCAGTTTGGGGGCTAACGTTCCCCCATTAAGATTTCAGCGCCTCCCGGGCACGTTAACTTTTTTCTATCGCTTGGATTCTTTGTTCCTGATGCAAGCCAACAAGTGGCCTTTGCTGGTGCTGAGTAGAATAATTCAGATGCTGTGTCTTATAACTTACTTCCCTGGTTGCAAAAACCATCAAAAACCGAACTTTCAATGTCTTTGTGGATTATGTAGAGTACATGATTAGGGAGTATCCAGGTGCCTCACTTTCACAAACATTTTCAAAGGGCCTCTACCTGAAACTCTACCTTTTAGCAGGTATGACAGCTGTGGAGTGGAAAGGACCCCAAGAGAGGTGGTGAGAGTTACATAGCCCTAACAAGTATCATCTTTCAAGCCAGATAGTACCTCTAGGGCTCTTTAAACACCCTGTGCTTGTTGATACAAGGCCGTGGTTCCTTATTTCCTTAGATGAAAGGAAAGACTGTTAAAACGACCTCTTTCACTTTCTTTTTCTTTCACTTAGGATTATCATTGTAGCTGGAAAGTTTCTTGGAGGTTTTCTAGCCTGATCCATGCGTTTTACTGATGAGGATACTGAGGCCCAAAAGGAGGTAGTGCGACTTAGCCAAGATGTGGCTTTGGCTAGTTAGTGGCAGAACTAAGACAGGAACTCAGGTCCCTTGGCTCCTAGCCTGGTTCCTTTTCCACGGCACTTCAAACTCGTCACTGCCCATGTGACTTCAGCGGTTAGCCCTGTCACCCCTTTTCAAGGAAAAAGTGTACCATCTCAGTTAAGTTAAAGAGAGGATTAGAACACAGCGTTGAGACTTTCAGACAGTTTCTTCTGGTTGCCCGCATCTCATATCCCATGACTGTTTTTGCTTTCCTTCCCTCCTCCTGCTGGTACTACTGGTGTGGGATGTCAAACAAGCGGGGGCAACCAATCCCAACAGTTGTTAGTGAGGAGTATTACAAGCCTCACGGAGGTATACACATTCTCTAAGGCACTCTGAAAGATACTAGGTAAAGAACTAAAATGAATGTGGGAATTTTGGATTAGAACAAGTAGCTCAAGAGGCACCTGGGTGGCTCAGCGGGTTAAGCCTCTGCCTTCGGCTCAGGTCATGATCTCAGGGTCCTGGGATCGAGCCCTGTGTAGGGCTCTCTGCTCAGCGGGGAGTCTGCACCACCTGCTCTCTCTGCCTGCCTCTGTGCCTACTTGTGATCTCTGTCAGATAAATAAATAAAATCTTAAAAAAAAAAAAAAGAATAAATAGCTCAAGAATTTAAAGACAAGTGACTGTGTGTCTTTGCTTTTGCTGAGGGCCTTAGGAGCCACTGTCCAGGTTCTCTAAGGGTGGTTTTGAGCAAGCATTTCTTCCAGGGCCTGGGAGGAGTGAGATTCAAATCAGTTCATCCGTTTTGCTAATGGCTACTAGTTTAGAAAGTTACATCAGCAGAATGAAGGAATTAGATGAAATGTGGTTTGGATTTTTTTGCTTATCTTTTGTTTTTACTGTTCCCAAATGAAGAATTGATTTGCATTTCTTTCTTGGCTGTGGGAACATTTGGCTTTCCTTCTGTGAACTAATCCAGATAAACTACTGATAGTCTTTCATTTCTCTAAAACATGTGCCCACAGGTATAAAAGGCTAAGGTAAAAATGTTGAGCATACTCTACGGTAGAACTTCAGTTATTTATTTATTTTTTTAAAAGATTTTACTTATTTATTTGACAGAGATCACAAGTAGGCACAGAGGCAGGCAGAGAGAGGTTGAGAGAGGTGGGGGGGGAGGGAAGCAGGCCTCCTGCTGAGCAGAGAGCCAGATGCAGGACTCGATCCCAGGACCCTGAGATCATGACCTGAGCCAAAGGCAGAGGCTTAACCCACTGAGCCACCCAGGCGCCCCAGAATCATTTTTTAAAAAGATTTTATTTATTTATTTGACAGAGAGAGATCACAAGTAGGCAGAGAGGCAGGCAGAGTGAGAAGGGGGAAGCAGGCTTGCCGCTGAGCAGAGAACCCGATGTGGGGCTCGAACCCAGGACCCTGGGATCATGACCTGAGCTGAAGGCAGAGGCTTTAACCCACTGAGCCACCCAGGTGCCCCAGAATCAGTTATTTTTTTTTTTAAGATTTTATTTATTTATTTGACAGACAGATCACAAGCAGGCAGAGAGAGAGGGGAAAGCAGGCTCCCCGCTGAGCAGAGAGCCCGATGTGGGGCTCAATCCCAGGACCCTGAGATCATGACCTGAGCTGAAGGCAGGGGCTTAACCCACTGAGCCACCCAGGCGTCCCTGGAATCAGTTATTTTTTAGTAAGATGATTTCTTCTTCGTGGTTCAGCACACACGGGGAAAAACTTTAGGAAAATTGGTGAATTGACCTGGTTGCGTATTTGCATTGTTAGAACCTGAACCAGGAAGGTTTACAATATTTTAAAATTTTTCTGTTAAAAATCGTATTAGTATTCTTTACAGACTGACTCAGAGCAGTTGAATTAGCTGTTCCTTTTCTTCAGGAGAATGTAAGAGAATTTCTGCCCTCGTGGAACAGTCCTGAGACTAGTATATTAGGCTTGAAAGCTCATTAGATGAAAATGTGTCAGGTTTTCATAGAAGCCAGAAGCTGGTTCAGGGGACTCATTTTAAAACATGTTGCCTGTTATTGCATACATCCTCTGAGGACCCTAATCCGTTTGGAAACTGAGCTGGAAAAAGAGGCCAAGTGAAGTGCTTCTGACAATCCGTAGACTCTCTGCATTATTTTCCCCTACTCAGTGGCTTGCTTTTGGACATCCCTGTTTGTTTTCCCTGCTCACTCCTCATGTGGCTAGTCTTGGGCATGAGAGTAAGAGGAGGGAATTAGGTTGAATACCATCCCATGATTTCTAGGGGGCCTAATTCATCCCACTGCTTTTTCATGACTCCATAGCTCTCCAGGCTTCTAAATTTAACTTTTGCTCTTTTTCTACTTCTTTTCACTTCCCTCCATGGATATGGTCAAAATTAGAAATGGTTGGCAGACAGATTCTATAGTGGAAGGAGCGGTTAAAGAAGGGGAAGTTGAGGGGCACCTGGTTGCCTCAGAGGGTTAAGCCTCTGCCTTCAACTCAGGTCATAATCTCAGGGTCCTGGGATTGAGTCCTGCATCGGGCTCTCTGCTCAGCAGGGAGCCTGCTTCCCCCTACACACACCTCTTTCTCTCTTTCTCTCTCTCTCTCTCTGCCTGTCTCTGTGCCTACTTGTGATCTCCGTCAAATAAATAAAATCTTTTAAAAAAATAATTAAATAAAAAGAAGAAGGGGAAGTTGATGCTTAAGTCATTCTGCTTTTTCTTCCATATCCTCTCTGTCCCCTCCACAAATGGTCCTTTCTGGACTGCTTTGACAGTAAGGTGATTTCCCCAGCCATTGTCAGAACCTATTTCTCCCGACGAACCTAATCACTGGGAGGGAGGAAAGGGTTTTAAGGGTCACTGACCTTAAAAATTAGTAGTAGATACCTTCCTTCCAGGAAAAGTTAAATGAGGTAAATCCTCACTGACCCAGTTCAGATTAGCATGGTTATGCTCATGGCCTTTCACCCATGGCCTTTTCTGTCCTCAGCTTTGGTAAGAAGCAGAGAAGCAAAGCCATGGCTGTTCTCCACTCCGCCTGCTTCCTCAACCCCTTCCCCAATCTCCGCAGAGGAGAGTTTCCTATTTCAAGAACAATTGAATTCCAAATACCTACAGAGCCACTAGGTGCCCTCTGAGTCATCCCAGGAAGGTGATGAGATCTCTGAAATGGGAAACCTCATGGAATTTTACTTTTTAAAAATTTTTTAAAAAATATTTTATTTATTTGACAGGGAAAGGGATCACAAGCAGGCAGAAAGGCAGGCAGAGAGAGAGGGGGAAGCAAGTTCCCCCCCTGAGCAGAGAGCCCAATACGGGCCTTGATCCCAGGACCCCAAGATCACGACCTGAGCTGAAGGCAGAGGTTGAACCCACTGAGCCACCCAGGCGCCCTGGAATATTACATTTCTAATAAGGAACCAAGACTGTCGACTTTTCCAGATAGATGATTAGGTGTTCAGATGAATGAAAAGAGCTAGTTTCCACTGGCTATACCTACACTCAAGCCTCAGAACATGAGCTCTTTTGTGCCTTTGTCTGTGTGTGTGTGTGTGAATGTGCGTGTGTGCGTGTGCACACATGCATATCCTTTCTTCATTGTACTGTTCATGAGCTTATAGATTGATTGTTTTTCTAGTAGGATAGAGGGTATACAGAGCCCTCATATCCTTGGCTGGTCTTGCCTTTCAGAGTAACATCCATTTGCAAAACAGCTTGCCAGAGTTTGAGTGTGTAGAAGATGGGTAATGGAGTGTGAATTTTATGGGTCCTTAAGGAAATCAAATCTGTGCCTTTTGTTTTTTTGGCACTGTGCCACTTGAACCAGCCATGCCAGCTGAACCAGCCATACCAAGAACTGACATAGCACTTGGAGATTATCATCTCTTCACTCTATTTTAGAGAAGAGAAAGCTGAGAAACAGCAGCTTCTCCAAAGGTATTCCACAAATGAAGAGCAGGGCTTAAAAAGGAATTAGCCCCATGGTCATTCACACTATTGTTTACCTACAAAGCCCCTTCCTTTCACTTTTTGATGAATCACATGCATTTCACTTATTCCGTGAATAGTTAATCAGCAATTACCATGGGCTAGGCATTATGTCGTGTGTCCAGGGGTGATCATGTTAGGAAGTGAAAGAAGTGAGAGTTGGGTACTTAGGTTAACTAAGAGACAGGCCCTAAAGCCACTCTTACTGAGTGTTCTTTATGATCCACAGACAACAGATTAAGTCATTTTACAAGCTCAGATAAATACTGCTCTATGCTGAGGATAGAGGAGTATGCTGGCTTCAGTAAGACTTGAGACCCCTAGAAAAGCAAGGGGTCTGTAAGCTGAGAACTCTGCCCACCCTCCCATAGCGTCCAGCAGATCACACAAGCAGCTGCTTATATGAGGAACTAGTTCTGACCTAGATTGGAATGTGACCACCCCCTTCCTCAGAAAAACTGATTTGAGGTTAAGGATGTGGCAAAATTGTCACAAACCAGAAAGCTAATACATTTCTTGGTTCCTTAGCTCAGTCCCAAGAACAGACAGTTCAGTGTCACCAAAAATCCCCTTGCTTTCTCCATGAGAAAATTGACTACTAGGGGAGTTGGAAGAGGAGGCCTGGTTGTTTAGAGTTCGAAATAAAACCAGGAAATAAGTAGGGTCAGGCAGGACTAGAAGGGCTGTGTTTTTTTGGTTGTACTTATTTTTTAAAAATTGAGTTGTATACAATCTCTCAACATGTTCCAGCAGCAGAATTTGTAAAAGATCACGTGGTAGTCCCCTGTATGCAGCTCTCCTTCAGCCCATGTATAACAGCTACAATATTGTTTCCATTTCCCCATGAGATCCTGGGCTGAGGATCCTGGACTCACTAAATGTTAGACTCGGAGCATTTAGAAGATGGAGCACGTGACTTTTGCAAGGCAAGAAGTGTCAGATCTCAGCAATTTAAAAGACTTTATTTCTTTTCTATATTGTTTTTACCTCCTGGATAGTTTGCCATCCTTGATCACGTTCTATCTGTACTGTGACCTGCAAAGGCGAAATACAGGGTATATCCCCAGTGTTACAAATAGGAATCTGACTTGCTTGCTGTCCTCCAAACATGGGCAGCATCTCCCTCTCGTTGCTTTTATGCATGCCATTTCACTCACCTGGAATTTCCTCACCCCCAAATCCTAAGGCTCATCTTCCTTGAGGGCTTATCCAGGACTCTTCTCACCCCTCAAAGCTCTCCTTCATTTTCCTAGCCAGTTGCATCTCTCCCTCTTTTGAACCCCAGAGCACTTTGCATTGATTCCATTCCTTTGCTGGTCACTCGTTTTCTCATCTAACTGCCATATTGCGTCGGGACCCTTCCAAGGTCAAAGACTATGCCAGAAAACAAAACAAAACACCCCACAGTGTTAAGAAAATCACTAACATCCGGCAAGCCCTTTCTTCTTGCAGCCTCTGCTCATACGTTATTCTGTCATTCTACATATTTCTACTTTGTGTGACTCTGTGGCAGGTAGTGATTTAAGGCCTGCCGACTTTACATTATCTCAGTTAATGTTCACGAAAAACCAAATGATATAGGTGTTAATAGCCCCATCTTACAGGTGAGGCAGCAGGCAGAAAGCCCAGCTGATGACGTGAGTTGCTCAAGCTCATGCATTTATAGGTAGTGAGGCTGGAACTTGAACCTCACCATTCTGGTTTCAGAGCCCATGCATGTCAGATAATCTCTCAACCCTTCCTCTCTTCCTGCACCCATGCCCAGCTCCTAGCTGAGTGCCTTAATACGCATGTGCAAGGACTTGATAGTTGCAGGATGAATGGAACTGAAGGTAGAAGCTGAAATATAGAGCAATTGAAATTCAGAAGTCACAGGACTTGATGGGATGAAAAATCAAGACTCTAGGTCTTACTGTTCCCAGCTCGGGTTGTTTTCCTCTAGGCTGTCTTACTTATTTAAGGCATTAGAAGAAGTGGCACAAACAGCCCTGAGCAGAGAGTATGTGAGGTATGAGAGGGTGGTGGGGCCTTTGGTGGAGATCAAAGACATTCTTAGAAAGTTCTTGTAGCATAGGAAGCTATGAATGCAAACTGACTCAAAGTGAAACAGAAAGCAAGTTGTATGGTCTCAGTCCCTGTCAGGCTTTTGCTTTTCCTGACTCGCCTCGAATGGAATGTTCCCTGGGTGAGAGCCCAGAAATCTCCCAACATTTCAGACAACTCTAAGCCTTCCTTATTCTATCCCATATCTCATAACAGGACGCCCACCATGGAAGAGACAGTAGAAGATCCCCCCACATCAGCTGTCTTGCTGGATCATTGTCATTTCTCTCAGGTCATCTTTAATAGCGTGGAGAAGTTCTATGTCCCTGGAGGGGATGTCACATGCTATTATACGCTCACCCAGCATTTCATTCCCCGCCGAAAGGATTGGATTGGCATCTTTCGAGTAAGTGGTTAATTTAGTACCAAGTGACTGGGAACTAGAGGTGACTCTTTATTCCTGACTGTGTGACTGTCTGTGTGTTATAAGCATTTTGTATCTTATGTCTGGCCTTTTTTTTTTTTTTTAATCTGTTTATTTGGGAGAGAGAATGAGAGTTTTGGGGGTTGCACAGGGACAAGCAGACGCCCTGTTGAACAAGGAGCCCGACACAGGGCTCGATCCCAGGTCCCTGAGATCATGACTTGAGCCAAAGTCAGAAGCTTAATTGACTGAGCCACCCAGGTGCCCCCCCCCTTTTTCTGGTCTGGCCATTTAAAAAAATTTCTGTTAAGATTTTATTTATTTATTTGACAGAGAGAGAGTACACAAAGAAGGGGAGCAGCAGAGGGAGAGGGAGAAGCAGGCTCTCCACTGAGCATGGAGTCCAACACTGGGCTTGATCCCAGGACTCCAGGATCATGACCTGAGCTGAAGGCAGATGCTTAACCCACTGAGCCACCCAGGCATCCCTGGGCCAATTTTAAAATCCTAGACTAAATTCCCTGGTACTTCCCTACTTCCACCTTCACACACCAACATGTACTATGAGACTCGAGTTTTAATTTAATTTTAATTTAAAGACCCAAGGTAAATGTTTTAAAATTATCCTATTTTGAAATATTCATCTATGAATTGACTAGGATGAGTGGCCCCTTATGTAATTTCTGTGACTTTAAACATTGCTCTCTTACTTAGAAGAATATTTAACTTATTTTAATATGAGTATTACATATCTAAAAAGGAGATTGAGAAGTTACCGGGTTTGACATCCTGCATCTAAGAAATTTGTTCCTGAATAAGTATGACTTGCTTCTTTGTAAAGATTTCCATAGATAGAAATGTTCTGAGGTCCCTCAGGGACCTCTCCTAGTGCCTAACACCCTGCCAGTTCAAGTACAGAAATGGTACTTTGTTTTAGTATAGTCAGCTTATTCTCTGCCTCCCTTTCTCCCCCTATCTCTGTCTCTCTCCATCTCTCATGTCAAACACACACACACACATACCCCATAATGACAGATCTTCCTATTATATCTAGAGACAGGAGATAAAGGTCAAATTCAAGTAATTTACACTGCTGAGTTCCAACATCAGTGACCTTTGTTTTGACATCTCCGTATGTCATGTGCTTGTTTGCCTTGTTCATCCTGAAACCAGACATCATTCTTGACTGCCCTGTGGAGGAGCTCGTGCTCGTTCCATCCGTCATAGAGTTACTTTTCCATAATTGTTTGGAATTCTAAGCTAACTGATGGAACCGTGGAAGCTGGCATTTAGATGCAAGGAGAACAGACAACCAGAGACATACTGGCAAGTATCAGGGACACTTCCTGAGACTGCAGGATATTGACTCGTTAGACTAAAGGATGTCCTGATACACTGTACTGTTTCCTATTTTGGAAAATGATTCTTGTTTTTTTTCTTCTCCATATGTAGCAAAACTGTCCAGTAGAACTTTCTGCAATGGAGCTGTTCCTTCACTGTCCAGGACAATGGCCTCTAGCCATTTGTGGCTGTTGAGCACTTAAAATGTGGCTAGTGAACTAATAAAATTTAATTAATTTAAATTTAAATGGCCTCATGTGGCTAGTGGCTATCATTCTGGACAGTGCAGATAGAGATAATTAAGAAAGAGGACAATTTGGAAAATTGCTTATTTACCTTTGAAATATAATCTTAATCCCCCCCCCAACAATTATATTTCTGTTTTGTCTAGACTGGTTGTATTTTCCAGGGACTTAGCAATTTTCAGTGAGGACTTGACCATAAATCAGATGAAAATCTTATGCTTTTTAAAAACAAATGTTTAAAATTTTTTTTTAAAGATTTTATTTATTTATTTGAGAGAGAGAGATCACAAGTAGGCAGAGAGAGAGAGAGCGGAAGCAGGCTCCCCACCGAGCAGAGAGCCCCATGCGGGGCTCGATCCCAGGACCCTGAGATCATGACCCGAGCCGAAGGCAGAGGCCCAACCCACCGAGCCACCCAGGTACCCCTGTTTAAAATATTTTTGAGGGGCACCTGGGTGGCTCAGTGGATCAAACCTCTGCCTTCGGATTAGGTCATGATCTCAGGGCCCTGGGATCAAGTCTTGCATCGGCCCTCTGCTCAGCAGGGAGCCTGCTTCGCCCTTCTCTCTCTGCCTGCCTCTCTGCCTGCTTGTGATCTCTCTCTCTGTCAAATAACTAAATAAAATCTTAAAAAAATAATTTTTGAAAAATGCCTATTTAGAGTGCTTTGTGCATTTCAGAGATAACACAATGATTCCATAAAGAAAACCATTAATACAAAAAAATGGCCCCTTGTTGTTCATTGTCCATAAAGCTATTGACTTAAACAGCTACCTAGAAGCCTGAAAGTGTTAAGAGAACTTAATAAAGAGAATGCAAATTTTTTTTAATTAAAAAAATTTTTTTAAGATTTATTTGACAGAGAGAGAGATCACAAGTAGGCAGAGAGGCAGGCAGAGAAAGAGGGGGAAGCAGGCTCCCCACCGAGCAGAGAGCCCGATGTGGGGCTCGATTCCAGGACCCTGAGATCATGACCTGAGCCGAAGGCAGAGGTTTAACCCACTAAGTCACTCAGGCGCCCCGAGAACACAAACTTTTAAGAACATATCATGCGCTATGTCTTTGATGAGGTTTTCTGTGTGTGTGTGCGTGCGTGTGTGTGTGTGTATGTGTGTTCTCACTGAGCCTCACGGCACAGCAGTACCCTCGACTGAGAGTGTTATCTCGTGCGCAGATGAACAAAATGGATATACTCAAGGTGGTGACTTTCCCAGTGAGTAAGTGGTGAACGAGTTTGTTTGATTCCTAAACCTCTGCTTTTTTTCCTCTTCTGAATTCATCTGAACAGATGGTAAATTAGAAAACTAAACTGATTTAAAGTGTTATCTTACGTATCTCCCTTGGAAAACTCACCTGGTGTTCTTTTTTTTTTTAAGATTTTATTTATTTATTTATTTATTTGTTTATTTTTTTAAAAGATTTTATTTATTTGTCAGAGAGAGAGAGCGGGAGCGAGCACAGGCAGAGGGAGAAGCAGGCTCCCTGCGGAGCAAGGAGCCCGATGTGGGACTTGATCCCAGGATGCTGGGATCATGACCTGAGCCGAAGGCAGCCGCTTAACCAACTGAGCCACCCAGGCGCACCTCATTTATTTATTTGACAGAGACACAGCGAGAGAGGGAGCAGAAGCAAGGGGAGTGGGAGAGAGAGAAGCAGGCTTCCAGCTGAGCAGGGAGCCCAACATGGGGCTTGATCCTGGGATTCTGGGACCATGACCTGAGCCAAAGGCAGACGCTCAACAACTGAGCCACCCAGGTGCCCCTCACCTGGTGTTCTTGTAGTGCAGTCTCTCTCTCTTTTTAAAGGTTTTATTTATTTATTTTAGAAAGAGAGAGCAGGGGGAGGAAGGGACAGGGGGAGGGAGAGAATGTCAAGCAGACCATACGCTGAGTGCAGGGCCCAGTCCCACGACCTGAGCCAAAATCAACAGTTGGACGCTCAACCAATGGAGCCACCCAGGCGCCCCTCTTTTTAATTTTATTTTAAGTAAACTCCACACCAGACATGGGGCTCAAACTCACAGCCTCGAGATCAAGAGTCACACACTCAGGGTGCCTGACTGGCTCAGTCGGTGGAGCTGCACGATCCTTGATCTCAGGGTTGTGAGTTCAAGCCCCACATTAGGGGTCGAGAGCACTTTAAAAAAAATTTTTTTTCCAATTAAAATAAAAAACCCAAAACATCGTATGCTCCATCAGCTGAATCATTTGCAGTGCCAGTCTCAACCATATTCCTTAGCTCCTCAGCAGTCCCGACCCGAGTCCTTCCTGGCACCAGGTGGGTACTTGTGATCTGGTTTTGAATGTGCTATATGCTTTGTCTTTTTGATATAACAAAAGCTTCCAGCAACGATAGAGCCTAAAGTGGGAGTTGCCTTTCCTGCCTTTAGTGCACAGTGCTGTGCTCCAGTTCCCCTTCCCCTAGGCATTTAAATATTTCGAGGGGCTCCAAGAGGGGACATGTTGTGCCATGAGAGGCCCACCGGGTCCAGGACCACGCAGATGGAAGGGCCGAGGGCAGAAGTTGCAGGTGGCTAGAAGCTGTTTCCTTGCTCCAACACTGCAGTAATTCTTGGACCTTCCCAGATGATATTTTGGTCACAGTGCATTAAGAAACTCCAGGATGTGAATGAAGACTCCATAAAATTCCCTCTTCCTGTACCACCACAGGCCACAGTGGCTGTGAGCTGCTTACAGCAATGGGGTGTGTATTAATGAGACACTAAAACATGCCCCAGTATGTTCTCAGGCGCTTTCAGTGTAGCCTTTTCAACCCTGCACTGATTCCTTCATGTATAAAAATGGAATTTATTTTTAGTTCTTGTTCTTCCCACTGGGCTCAGGCAGGGTCAAAATATGGCAATAAATGTAATTTTGCTTCTCATTTGCTGAGTGCTCTCCCCTCGAAGACACAATGGCTCCCTTTCTAGTCTCTGGTGTGCCCTTATTTTCCAGATACAGCTTAAGCCATCTTTTACCCCTCTTCACATTTACTGAGAATATTTTCCTCTTAGCCAGCTTTCTGCTCTGAGGCATATTTTACAGTATCCTTATATCATGACTTATTGCATCAAGACCTAGAAGAGGCCTCTGTGACCACCAGATTGTTGTCAGTATCTGTCACCAAAAAGCCTTCATTAAGCTCACATTAAGAAAAACACTGACAAAAATTCTATAGACTGGACTCCGTTATCTGGGACCTACCTCATAATCTAAAAACCCCTTTGCCCCTCCACTCCCACACACACATGATTCAAAAACGGCATTTTTTTGTTGTTGTTGTTGTTTTTAAGATTTTATTTATTTGGGACGCCTGGGTGGCTCAGTTGGTTAAGCAGCTGCCTTCGGCTCAGGTCATGATCCCAGCATCCTGGGATCGAGTCCCACATCGGGCTCCTTGCTTGGCAGGGAGCCTGCTCCTCCCTCTGCCTCTGCCTGCCACTCTGTCTGCCTGTGCTCGCTCTCTCTCTCTCTCTCTCTCTCACAAATAAATAAATAAAATATTTAAAAAAAAAAAAGATTTTATTTATTTATTTGACAGACAGAGATCACAAATAGGCAGAAAGGCAGGTAGAGAGAGAGGAGGAAGCAGGCTCCCTGCTGAGCAGAGACCCTGATGGGGGGCTCGATCCCAGGACCCTGAGATCATGACCTGAGCTGAAGGCAGAGGCTTAACCCACTGAGCCACCCAGGCGCCCCAAAAATGGCATTTTTAAAAAGGCATGAGTATAACCAGATCAGTGTGGGTGACAAGAATGTCCTGGACATAGGAGAGTACTGACCCACAGAGACAGCGGATCAGAAGGGCTTTCTGATTAAGAAGTTCTAAGAACACTGTTGGAAGAAGGTAGTGGGATCAGAGTCACAAGCCCAGAACTGTCTTCACTGTTTTCCCCAGTCATGCACCATTCTCTGTCTGAAGTGGTGACAGAATGTTTGGAACCTTCGTTCTGAGCCAGGTATTCTGGATGGGGGTGGGGGGGGTGTGTGCGCACACATGCCAATTCCTAGTTGTATTAGACCTCGTACCACCTATCATAAGGGACTCATTCTGTTGTATTTTCAACATAAACAAATGAAAAGTAAGTGCTTTTTGAGGAGACCTCAAACAAATAAGGATTTTCCCTGGAGCACTGTCAGATGCTGAGAGCCTTCTGTCATTGCAGGTGGGGTGGAAGACAACCCGTGAGTATTATACCTTCATGTGGGTCACTTTGCCCGTTGACCTAAACAGTGAATCAGCCAAACAACAAGAAGTCCAGTTCAAAGGTGAGAAAAATCCTGGATCAAAGGTGTTTGAAGACAGCAGCTAAGACTAATTCCCTTGAGCTAAAGCTTTCTGGGGCAGATAAAAGACTTGCAGATTTTTAGTTTTCTTAACAGACCTTATTTTGGATTAAAAGTCATGTTGTGTTTTCAGCTTATTACCTGCCCAAGGATGATGAGTATTACCAATTCTGCTATGTGGATCAGGATGGTGTGGTCCGGGGAGCAAGCATCCCTTTCCAGTTCCGTCCAGAAAATGAGGAGGACATCCTGGTGGTTACCACTCAGGTCTGTAAACATCTCACCCCCATCCTTTCCTGCCAGTAAGAGTAGTAATTTCAGGATAGGGTGGAATTGGGATCAATAAAGCCTTTATTAAATGTCTTAACAGATACTGTGGGGAGAAATGTATACAGTACCCACTCAAACCTACTCAGGAATGACTTAGGAACATTGAAAAGAATCACAACAATAAGTGGTTCCTCCTTTCTCAAAAGCTGCTGTAACTCAGTTGGCATTCAGTTATTTCCTTAACTTTGCCAGTTGCTTAATTTTGGTCATCTGCACATCTTACCACCACAGTAAATTATAAGCTCCTTTGGGGAGGGACGCACCAAATATGCTTTGTATCTTCCAGTTCTGTCTTTATTCTTTTTCTTAAGATTCTATTTATTTATTCAACAGAGAGCACACAAGTGGGGGATTGGGGGGGGGGGAAGCAGACTCCCTGCTGAGCAGAGAGCCCAATGTGGGATGGGACCTTTTTTTTTTTTTAATATTTTATTTATTTACTTGACAGAGATCACAAGTAGGCAGAGAGGCAGGCAGAGAGAGAGGAGGAAACAGGCTCCCTGTGAGCAGAGAGCCCGATGGGGCGCTCGATCCCGGACTCTGAGATCATGACCTGAGCTGAAGGCAGAGGGTTTAACCCACTGAGCCACCCAGGCGCCCCTATCTCTCCATTCTGACTCAGAGCCTGTCATACATGAGTATTAGATCCATTTACTTACTCAGTTATTTCACAGGGCACCCTCTTTCCGTCCAGCACTGTGGAAGGCAGTGAAGAATCAATTAAATCACTTGGCTGTCCTTGGCCTCTAGGAGCTAAGTCCATTAGGAGAGACAAACAGTAGTAAGTGTTTGCAAGAAGAATCTACATTCTTCTGTCATTCCACTTTTTAACTCTTTATGGCCTTAATTTTATTTGTCTTTATTTCTTGGTGATGACAGGCTCAATGTTGCAATTATACGGACGTGCCTACATTATCCCCTTCCCTGCATCCCGAGCAGGTGCTCCCATTCAGCGGACACAGATGTCGTCGTATGAGTGGAAATCCACCAGATCCTCAGCATCCCAGCCCATGGGAATGTCCCACTAGAGTGACTTGAATATTTTATCAAGCTATAAAAGGTCAAATATGAATTCATGGGATGCTCTTTCGTAGGGTGAAGTAGAAGAAATTGAGCAGCACAATAAGGAGCTCTGCAAAGAAAACCAGGAGCTGAAGGACAGCTGCGTCAGCCTCCAGCAGCAGAACTCAGACCTGCAGGCTGAGCTCCACAAGAAGGAGGTATGGGCTGCTAGTTAAACACGAACCTGAAAACAAATAGACAAACAAAAAACATGATCCGGGACCACAGAGGTCAGAACTGGATGGTGTCTCTTATCCAGCCCCACCTTCTCTTTTGCTTGTGGTCTTACTCCCCTATACCAATATCTTCGAATAGGCACCGTGTTAAAATTTTTATATGGATTACTTTATTTAAACTTTGGATTAGGTACTATTATTACCCTGATTTTACAGATGAGTAACCTGAGGCTTAGAAGGGTCCATAATCCCTTATCCAGCTAATCTGTGATGGAGCCAGGATTCAAACCAGGCAGTCTGCTGCTTCCTGGTTCCTGTGTAGAATGTAATCTCTTTGCTTTGATTTCCTAAGACTGTGGACCTCGAGAGAGTAGAGAGAATAAAAGCAAGGCTGCAGGTTATCTAGACTCTTTGCTACTTCTCTTTTGAAATATCCTTCCAGTCAACAGGTGGTAAATAAGAGTTGATAATGCAAGGAGCTTTAAAGAAGAGAGTCTTCTCGGGCACCTGGGTGGCTCAGTGGGTTGAGCCTCTGCCTTCGGCTCGGGTCGTGATCTCGGGGTTCTGGGATCTAGTCCCTTGTCCGGCCCTCTGCTCGGCGGGGAGCCTGCTTCCCTCTCTCTGCCTGCCTCTCTGCCTACTTGTGATCTCTCTCTCTCTCTGTCAAATAAATAAATAAAATCTTTAAAAAAAAAGTCTTCTCTCGGGACTATTAACTAATTACACTGAGGTCGTACCTTAGAAATTCCAGAACATGCAAACCTTGGCAGTCACCATCTGTAGAGCCCTTGATCTACAGGTGAGCAAACTGAGGCCCAAAGGAGAGCGGAAGAGGTCAGGTTAGTGATCACACTGGGTTGGGACCCACTTCCCTTGACTCCCAGACAGATTGTTCTTTGTATGTTGCTGTCACACAAATGCCCTTTGTGATGTCCTCAGCCCTGGGCTAGTTGAGAAGTGTGGGTAACAGGTCCAGGCTACAGATCTGGCCTCTTCCAGGCAGTTAGATAACAAACAGGTGGCAGAGGTGTAATTCACAGTCTGTCTGTCAAGAACCAGTATCTGGCCACAAGCCCTACAGCTCACCTGCCAGATTCTAACCAAGGAATCAGAGGGTCTGGCTTCTTGAGTTAGCTCTCCTACCAACTTGCTACTAGTTGTCATGATAACACAAGCCAGTATTTATTCAGCACCCACTATGTGCACTGTTAGTGAGGCACTGTAATTAAGCAGATCCCTTCACTTAATCTTACAACTACCCAGCAGCTCAGAGAGGTTAGGTGACTTGCCCAATGTTACAGTCAGCTCATGACTTTGAAAGGAGCTTGGATTTGAGCTCAGACTTTTTTGATGTTAAAACCCATGTTTTTTAGGAATTAAAATTAAAAATGGGGAAGAAAACCCTTGTGTTTTAGAGCCAGGACCATTCACTGGTTAAGAACCCCGTCTTTGGAGTCTCCCACTTACTGATGAGGTCTGATAAAGCAGGGGAAATTTTTTAACACCTCTGAACTTCAGTTTCCCCTCTATAAAAGAGGGATTGATGATACTTGTTTTCTGAAAGAGAGACTAGTACACCCATGTTCATAACACCGTCTTTCCCAACAGCCAAAGGGAGGAGGCAGCCCCGGTGTCCAGTGATGGATAGAAGGATACACGTGGTTTAGCATGTAGATAACAATGGAATGTTACTCGGCTTTAAAAAGGAAAGAAGTTCTGACACATGCTCAAAATGGATGAACACCGAGGACATTAGCTGGGCAAAATGGGTCAGACACAGGGAAACAAATAGCATGTGATCCCACTCAGGAGGTACCTGGAGTAGCCAGCTTCATAGACGCAGGAAGTAGAGTGGTAGTTGCTGGGAGAGGGGGCGGGTGGGGAGAACAGGGAGTCAGTGTTTTCACAGGACAGAGCTTTGGCTGTACACGTGAAAATAGTTCTGTGGGTGGTTATAGGGCCGGTCGTACAACAGCGTGAATGTGCTTAATGCCACTGAACTGTAGGCTTAAAGTTGATGAAGGTGGGAAATTTTATGTACATATTCCTACAGTTTTTTAAATTATTTTTTAAAAGGATGATAAATGTATAATTCTTGGAGCTAAAAGGAGGGAGTTGTTATTGACGCATGAGGCTGGCTTTGGTGCAGAATGGAGTTGGGGAAAAAAAAACAAATGTGAGGCCTAGTGCGGGGGCCGCCAGCTGCCTGTGGCTCTTGAACACTTGAAACATGGTGTCTTGTGATATGCCATAAACATAAAGGGTATATCAGATTTTGAAGA